>JAODTR010080772.1:0-14804 GCA_025399935.1 Amblyopsis rosae | reverse complement strand
ACACACACACACACACACACACACACACACACACACACACACACACACACACACACACACACACACACACACAACAGACCCATTGCTATGACGGGACTGTCATTGATAGTGTGACAGATTTGCCTGGGGGCGGGAGGCGTGGGCGAGCTGATGGGTGCATGAGTTTTAATACAAGCTCATGCTCAATGTGGTGAGGCTCGATGACACCCATGGTGGTGCAAACTGTCTACGTCAAATTAAAATTCCATATTGTATCATGGCTCGTCATCTTCATCTGGACCTTTTCACTTTCATATTTAAACAGTTTCTACATGTGTTTGCATACTGTTGAGTATGGGATGGAGCAGACGGCCATTTTCTATTCCTCTGCTCAGGATACTAAGTGGCCTGTCATCTCTGTGGGGATGAGAAGGCACAGGGACTCACTGCCCGTAGATGCAGACACACAGACAGGTGGCAGGTTCACGAGGTGACCAATGCGCTGTCCAGACAGGAGGTCAAGCGTCTAAACGTCCCTGCAGGGTGCATGGGTCAAGTCCTGCCAAGCAGTGATGCATGATGGGAAAACCTGGCCAAGAAAATCGAAATCTATATTATTACTTGTTTTTCAGCTATGGCCAGGGTCAGGGATTTGCTAAATTAGATAAAGACTAACTTTATGAAAAAGTTTAGACAGGCAGACTAGATTATAATTGCACTGGCTTTTATCTTGTTTATAGGTAGAATAAAATAGTACTTAGCACAAATCCGTACTGTAGCTCTATTGTTGTTAGACATTTTTAGTGTGTTCAACTGCATTAAGGTGCCACGAGGCTATCTCCTGTATCTTTGTTATCTGCAGTCAGATCATAAACACTGTCCAGCCAACTGTTGTTATTAGCAAAGCGAAGTCGTAAACTTCTTCAGCAAGGGAACCTATTTCAATCAGGCCCTTAATGAAAGTGTTTGAAAACCAATTCCTGGTTTGCATTGAGACATGAGTCTCCTCTCTTGTCTAATGCGTTGATTACCATTTCTTATCAGTAAGACAATGGTAGTGAGACAACGGTAATTATGTGCCATAGCGCACTGCTGCTAATACAAAACACTTCTTCAACTACATCAATCAATAATGAATAAACAAAGCGACTGTTATAAAATTGGGAAAGGTGCTCAGATATCATTGCAGGTGGAAGCACAATTCATTCCTAACTTGTATAAAAAAATGTGAGTATGCCAATAAGTCCCAGTATTAATTTCATGCCAGTCCCTGAGAGTTATAGAGGCACACAACAGAGGACACACATTTGTAATACAGGATGTAGCATTCACCATTCAAGTTGATAACATAACGATATTTAGTCACCATTTATTGAATTGAAAATGATGAAAATGATGAAAATATATGGGTTTAGGACCTCAAGTTTACCTCGTAACATTTAATTACATGAAGTACTTCATTTTCACTTCAAATAAACCAATTAACAATTTGTTCAGTGAAATGACAATATAGTTTTTAGTTGGACCTTTTACCCATTTCTATTATTCCTTACTAAATCAATGGAGTCAAAACACTCCAGGCTTGAATATTTAGTTTTGATTAGAAATTAAATTACTAAAGCATCTAGTAATTTGGACTAGATACATTTTATTTTACATGATGAACTCTTCTCAACAACTGTCTTCTATTGCAATTTGCAACAGATTTTTCAAACATTGGCATGCAAAATATGCCTTCATTCTGTAATATATTTTCTTTATATAACCTCAGAAGATAAACTATTACAAAAAAATATATATTATATACATTACTTTGCAGTAATGTATAAAATTCTGTCAGACAGTTATACTTATACTAGAGCAACACCACAACTCTTGGTGTGGCTTAACATAAGTGGCATGTCCATACAATACTATATATACTCTATATAAAAATCTCAAGAATAAACCATTTTAAGATTTTAGATTGTTCAAATTCATTTTATATTTTTGAACATGAACAAAACAAAAACACCACCTTTCCCTTCAATGGGGTGCTCCCTCAGAAGCTCTGCCCCACATTGGAAACACATTGCGAAAGCTATATGTTTGTGAGGTGCATTCTGCATCACTATGTTTGTCTTCCTATTTATGGAGTCAGCGCTGTGTAGAACCATCTGATTATGTCTTCAGCAGGCATATAACGGGCAGCTATGAGGGAGCTATTTGATATACAAGAGAAAAAATAATATAATTGTTAATTATCATGGTCATGATCCCTGTTCCTGTATTGGGATAACTTCCTCTGTCATGACAAGGACTAATTACCCTTTACCTGATTAGAATTATGTTTAATTCTTAACTCATTTTTGTCAGGTTTGATGGAGTAAATGGAAAAAGCTGGACAAATACAACAAAAGTACACAGCATGTATAAGGCCTTTTTAAATGTTATTTTAGTAAAGTATATTATTTCCCATTATTATTGTTAAAATATACTCTTTAGTACCTCCAATTACCTTTAGAGCTATGGTAACCACAATTTGAATAAAGCTAATGCTAAACATTTATATGAAACAAATCAAAACATTTATTTGTAGTAAACATTATGTTAAGGGTTCCACCCATATTTGATATTTTTAACAATATTGCATCTTTTTAATTAACCGAAAGTCTGTAAAAGACTGGTGTAAATGTAAATGTGTTTATAGTTCAACTAAATACAAGCTTCACATTCCTGCCTATAGAGAACAACAGGACTCAGGGTATGTGTGGAAACTCAACTCAGAGTCTGTCATAGGGAATGTTAAATGTCCTACATGAATAAGCCGTAACCTGGAGCTTTTAGAGAACCGGTCCACTGCAGAAACTGCCTGTCACAGAGAGCAGCCAGGCAACAGCAAGCTGTTCTGTACAGAACAAAACCTCAAGCCAAATGGTAGTACTTCACACAAGGCTGACGTATTCCTTGTCCCTTAAAAACACACATTTTCCTTCTCTAATTGTCAAGAGCCTGACTAAAATAGAAATCTAACATAATATCCTACAGTAATACAATATTTACCACAATTGTTATTGTGGATTTAAAATATTTGGAGGGCATGTTTCAAAGGAAGCCATCAAGCAAGCAATATGTATTTTTGAGTTTCAGAAATTATTAATTATTTTAATTGTGCCTTCTAATATGGTCATTTGCTAATATACAAAACATTTTAGGCACTCAGTTTATTAGACATTAGTTGGTTTAATCTGAATTGTGTTGAGTTTAGTTAGGTGGTACAGTATGCAATTATAATAGCAGCAATTTTTTCACGTTGTGTGCTCCTGAAAAATTGTGAGTCTCAAAGCTGCTGGGATTTGAATGTTGCAACCAGCTAGAAAAAAATTTAGGAAAAAGAGAACTATTTTAAAAATCAACTACCCATAATCCACCCCCACCTCCTCTGCTCCCTGTCTCTGGAGCCTTTTGGTCTGCTGTTGTGCAGGCCATTGACGTTTTAGACACTGTATGTATGCACGTTCATGTGATTGACAGCCAAGTTACTTTAGATTGGCTGGCCAATCTGGGAGAATACCCTAATTGGTCAGAATGTTTGGATATCTGGCAAAAATCTAAATCAACAGGCATGGGCAGAAAAGATATTCTATTTCATTCAATGATAGATTATCTATGGTCTATGTCTATCTCTATGACATTTCTAACATTACACAATATATAAAATCCTACCTAGAGCTCCATTCAGTAAATCGCAACAGAACTTTTTAACAGCTTGCTCCGACTTCCGAACAAGTAAAAATGCAACCATGTGTAGCAGAAACGGTGAAAACAGGGAGCAGTATGGCATACATTCAGAACAACCTTGGTACTGTATAGGCAAAACTATTAACATAAACACTGTTAATGACTTCTTGCTGAGAAAACGGGGCCTGCAACATGTTTTCCACAATAGCGCCACTATCCAATTATATGCAGATGTTAACTTCACAGAATGCTGGTTCAAAACATCTGTTTGTTAGTGGGAGATCTCATTATAAGAAGCCTTCTTTAGACCCCCATATCAAGCACTGCTTGACACATTTTATTAGAGCGTAATGAAAATTAACAACATGCATTTTTGACTGTTGTACATTTCCCAGCAGTTATACTGCCCTTCAACGTCAGCACGGAACCTGAATTTAGATGTCAAAATGTCCTCAAACGGTTTTCACGTGGTTTACACGATCTGTGTCATAATGCAATGTAGTTTATGCCCTGATGTGCCCTGATGTGCCGTGGCGACTATTCAAAATTGTAACTCTTTGAATTGTGAGCTGGGGTGTGCTTCTTTTGCTGCAGAGAGTTCTCCACACCATGCTATCTTTAAAAATATACCTCTCACCCAAATTACAGAAATCGCAAAGTAGACACTTCCAGCTGTCAAGGGCACAGTGGGAGTGTGTGTGTGAAACCTCTTTTTATTTCATTACGCCATCAGGACATGTAATGTCAAGCAGGGGTCCCATGCTGATAATATAATTGGCTTCTTGTATGGCGGAGGTAGAGGCATGACATTGTGCTCCCCGTGAGAATGATGAGTATATAGTGTGTGTGTGTGTGTGTGTGTGTGGCGGGGGTGGGGTCTTTGTTGACTTGTACATAAAGCATGTGCATATATTTGTGACAAGTTACAGTGCTAGTAAGTGTCTACAGTATTAATAAGAATAAGATAAATAGTTGAGGTAAATGGTTTGCAGACTTGATATATTCATTTTCAAGTGCTTGGTATTTTTCAATCTGAGAGTTCTGCTCGACTTCTTGTTGCACAAACTGGGCCTCGGAGACTAATTTCTGCATTGCGCAGTCCCACACTGTGCATTGTCAAAACTCTGGCCCCTCAGGTTAGCGGCATATAAATCATTGTTAAGTTGGGAGGTTTGTGATGAATTTACATACTGGGCTTGCAAATGGTACCCTCTGTAAGGGTCTTATGGGCACGGCAGGCAGCAATAAAAATGACCTTTAAAAGCTGCTTTGTCGACTGATCTGTTCTCGCACACACTGCAGTACCGGGCCTCCGCATCCCCTGTAGAAATAGCTTGATTGAGCGTGGCCCAAATTGGATCAAGCGCATCTTGCGCGCTAGAACTTGGAGGCTGCAAATAGGCTGGGCCAAGCCATGGAGCGAAACAAGCACTTGGCTGTTAGCGCGTATAGCGGGACAGTCCAGTATATACCTGGGAGATGTGTGAACGACTGCTGTCAAAGAGTTCTTCTTTCTAAGGGGCTCGCTGCCGGTCATTATCAAGCGCACGCTTGGGTGAAATCATGAACTATAGACACTAGAAGAATATTCCCAGTCTTTTCCAGTGTGTCCTGCACTCCGGCAAATCTGGTCAATCCACCGTCATGACTGACAGCTTCAGCAATCGCTCCAAACAACATTGCTTATTCAAATGTATTTGGCAGATTTGTGCAAATGTCCTGCAGGATAGGGGCAGACCTCACCGTGGGTCCACGGGATTCATTCCCAATGCTTTTTATTTAAGCAAAACCTTGACTCTCTGCCCATACACAGCTTAACGCATGTGAGTAATTAGCTAGAGACGGCTAATGCAGCCCTCTGGATGCGGTCATCCGCTGTACGCGAGCGTAGATATGCAGAGGTGCCATATCAAACGCTTTCTGTATAACCCCCCCACACACACACACACACACACACACACACACACACACACACACACAACACAAGGCTGTGACTCAGTCACGTTACTTACACAATTACAATCCTGCCGACTGCAGTGTTAATCACGCTCCCATATCTGCATGTATCAGAGAGGAGGCTCTCATATGTCTGTTTTAAGAGATATTAGCATCAATATCACCGGAGGAGACCAGATCAGCTCCCTACATACAACCACATCAAATATTGAGACCAACACTATCCTTCTCCATTGACTCCCTGCACGCGAACACGCATGTGCGCGCTCTTCCCCTGTGTCTTGTGGGGGGCTGGTCAGGCAGACAGTAGCACAGCTGGGGGTTGACGCAGTGAAGGAAGCACAAGCCTGCAGATGGAGATGTACCACATGAGATGGATCCCTGGCACACTCATGCATCCTAAGTGTGCCACCCAATGAAGAGAGGAACGAGGGAAAAGAACATGGGGAATGCTGTGATATTAGTCATTAATAAACAATAAGTGGTGCGTGTGAAGGCTATTATCTTACACTATGATATAACACTCATTTCACTAAATACCAGTAAACACCTTATTTATAAATAAATAAATAAATACAAATAATTATAATTATAATTATATTATTTGACAATATCCAATATCATTTACAATAATAGTCTGCTAAAATCCAGGTATGTAAATTCGTACAGCACTATATTATACAAATACAGACATTCATACTTTTGTACACCTCCAATAAAGGTAGATTAGGTAGAGGTCAATTACAATGTAGGCTAATTGACAAAGTAGCTTACTGTTACTAGTGACTGTTGCTAGCGACTGTTGCTAGCGACTGACAACTTGAATGTTTCGTTGCCTGCTCTCCTTTGGCATATCTGCCACTCCTGTGCTTTCTCCATTCGTAAATGTCACTTATTTACTTCTGTACCACTGCTATGTTCAACAAGTATTAGAAAAATCTAATATTTGTTTATTAGAGTTCTTGGCTGTCATTATTTCTTAACTATATCAGGGCAACTTTATCAGAGTAACAGTTTATACTAGTTTAACTAAAGCAATTAAAATGACAACTTTATTATTAGTGTATATAGTGCATATAGCAATTTGCAGTGTTTACTTTCCTTTAGCTTTCTGGGTGTATAGCGGTGATAATGTATTATTTTAATTGCCTCCACTGTGTGGTGGCGTCTGGCTATTTACAAGAAAAAAATAATTGCAAAAGCTGTGAATTGGAAAGGTATATAGATGAAATTGGGATGAGCCTACTGCTTATCCTCTTTTGGGGAGCTGTCTGGAAAAGTTAAAATTACACATCTTAGAGTAAAGGGTAACCTGTAATGGACATATTAATAAAGCGCTATTTTTAAACAGATAATTTGTAATATTGGGAAGAAACCTTCAAATACTAATGAGCTCATTTGTTTTCCCTTGTTACTTAAACACACCCGCTCTCAGTGGAAAGTCTCTGAAACGGCTTTGCTTGAAATAATTTATTCCTATCGCAGCTGTGCTTTGTGAAACAATTTCAGCCTATTCAGTAAATATCTATTTAGTCAATTACCAATAACAGTTACTCTAATTGTGTTAATAAGCCATAAGAATGTAGTCAATATGTATCGGAGATATGCTACATTACAGAGTGTGTGGGCTGAATAGAACAGATTCTGCTTGATTTATTTCAAAGGGCAATAATCCAATCATACAGTAATGGACTGAGGAGAAATTGCCCAATAATGAGATGAAGAAATCAATAAATCAGAAATGCTAATAAAATTGTCATGACATCACACACACACAATCACATGGTCAAACTAATAAGACACAACCGACACATTTCCTCACACACACATACAAACACACCTACACTAACACACACGCACACACACACACGCACACACACACACACACACACACACACACACACACACACACACACACACACACGCACACACACACACACACATACACACACATGCACACACACCTTGTAAAAAAGCCATAAAAAAGTCACAACTCATCATTATGGAGTTGAGCTGGCAGGCAGTTTATGTATTCTGTGACCATGCCAAACAAAAAGAATCTGTTAGCTGGCCTGACTCATGCAATGACACATCGCTGCCTAATGGGGGCCAACATTGTCCTAGTGAAAAGAGGAAAGAGGACTGTGTTAGTATTACAGATACCACGTGGAACATTCCTGACCACCATCGGTAAACGTCTGGTTATTTTCCACAATGGATATAGGCATTAGTCATGTTCACTCTAAGTATAAAATACCAAAAAAACATGAAGCAACTCGTGTATTTGATAAAACATGAAAGCAAGCAAGGAAGAAAACATGAGTATAAACAAACCTTCAATGAGATACTTAATCAACAATTGTTGTGCTGTGTTTCAACCCAACTTGTGCTCAGTAATAAGACACCATTACCAAGATAACATTGATTAAAATTGAGTTCCTCCACACATAATCAAGGGCACGACGGTTCATTCTGATCTGATCCAGCGGTGGTGCTCTGCTGACAAATTATCTGTTGACTTATATGATCCCACTCACCCCAGCCCAGTCTCCTCTATGACAGGCAGAACCAGACAGGACAGGTTTAAACCCACTTCAGTGGCCCTGACCTGGACTAGATGCCTGGGTAAATACCTGGCACTAGACAGATGAAACAGGAGGGGAGACAGGGAGCAGATCAAAGCTGACATACAGTATTAAGGTGTTTTGTGTCTGGCGGGGAATATTGGGCTTCAAAGGGGGCACAGGAAGGAAGATTTGTATCTGTGTTGTAACGCTGTCACAAATGTTCTGAAGTCTTGAAGCCTTTAAACACACATTTTCACAATGTTAACACAGATTATTTAAAGGAGGGGAGACATCTTCATTTGTCCCAGCCTAATAATAAAATACATTTTCACACGGATAGATGGCAGATGGCACAACGTGAATGAACATTGTATTAACTTGTACAGAAACACCTGGTTATTACATGTTATGTTCTTATGGATAACCTTTACATTAAATGGTATACTTACTTAAGGAACATGATTAAAATGCTAAATGCATGGAATAGAAAATAAAAGAGAATCAATCAGATTTTTTCCCAGGTGCATTTGAGTTCATAAATACATTTTACATAATGAATCATGTGTTGGAATCATATAGTGATTATTGATTTGTGTTATATTGTGCAGTGCAAGTTCTGAAATATATATTGTGTGTATATACAATAAATACATTTGGTGGATTTCAAGGTGCTGAATTAGTACTGGCATTTCCTTTTATTTCAAGGGCATCTAGGAATAACACAGAAGTACAAAACTGTCCTCTGTCAAAAGTCCCTGGCCTCTGGGTCAAGTGGCATTCATTAATATGACTGGCTAGGAGGATTCCCAGGATCCTGACAGGTCAATATAAAACACCAGAGTTTAGATCAGTCTAGATGAGGCCAAGAACAAACCGATTGGCCGGCACGATAAAGCAAAGAGTCATGTGATTGGGTAGAATGATGAGTTAGCAGCCTGTCCTGCTGCCAGGGGTGATGGAGTGTTCTGTTGTGTATGATTGTGTGTGTGTGTGTGTGTGTGTGTGCGTGTGTGTGTGTGTGTGTGTTTGTCACCAGGCCCGGGCTTCAGTCTCCACAGGGGAAAAAACATCACAGTGATCGATTCCTCTTTGCTTGCAGCTCCCTTGTTTTCCTGACTCCTGGAGGGGAGGAGGGGAGGGGGGGGGGGGACGTTACAGGAGCTAGGAGGGGTGAAGAACGATAGAGTCATTCCTTATGCATTGTCTTGGTACATGGTGCTTTTTAACATACTGTCGTATAAAAGATAACTTTGCCACAGCAACAGTGGTGGGACTATTATGCTGTCCTCCATTTGTCTTTGTTATCGGACACTCTTGTAAAAGGTTAACAGAAAATACATTTATTCTGCATGTCATAAAAACAATATGAGGGAGCATTCATGTCAGAAGGATAGTGTTAAAACAGCAAGAGATAAGACTGGACTTAAATGAGTTAAAACATGAATTTAACAAGTCAGCTATTACTGACAATAATATGTAACCAAATTCATGTTTTCTATTCGGCCTCACTTTGAATTGGCAAACTGACCATTTCAGCTATTGTTTACCCACATTTAGTTGTTATATGGACTTTAAATGTAATAGTTGTATTCCTTACTCTTCCTGCCAAAAGACAACCATTGGTCACAGGTAAAGCTAACATGGATGTGTGTGTGGAGACCATGTAAAAGCCTGAAAAAGCAAGGCATTGCAGGGGAGTAACGATTAGTCAAGGCCAGCAAATTCTCCAGTTGAAAGGCAAAAGAAAAACAAAGCATTCCTACAAATGGGTCAGGCACACTCCCCTACCAATGAAATGAGGCGCAGTTCACAAAGACACTCTGTAGAAATCCATCTATTCAGTAAAATGGATGGTACTGAGGAATACATTAAAAGATCTTCCTCCATACAGAATTACCTGGACATCTTTATAAAAGCACCCTAAATTAAACTTCAATTTTCATTTCCTGCCGCCATTTTTTCCCGTCGCCCCAAACTAGACTAAATTAATAACATCGCATTTGTATTTAACGCTATCGTCCTTCATCTCCTGCAATATGCAGGGACTCGTGCATCAAGCAGGTATTGGAAACTTGAGAACGGTGAATCTCAGTCTGTTATATGAACAGCAAAATCTCTTCAATTACTTATGGCTGTGTCCTATAGCACTTGAGTTTTGTGTGGCACGGGTTGTCTTCTATTTCCAGCACCGATAGCCTGCATCAGTGGAATGGTGAAAGCAATCTGTGCTGCCCAAAAGCCCCTAGGACATGAGTTTGAACAATGCTCCAGTGCTCCCCTCTCCCAAAGCTCTCCACTGAGAAACAGCCCCAAACGCATCATGTTATACAGTTACCCAAAAGCAATTTCCTTCAACTGACAAAATCTAATGTACATTACCAAGTGTGTGTGTGCGTGACTGTAACTGTGTTTGTGTGTGTATCTACCCCGTGCAGCCATTTTTTACTTGCATGTTGGCAGAAATATACAGTAGATTTGTTCACGTTCCCAGGTGCTTATTTTTCCTGCACTATGCCTTTCTGTACTACGTACCTTTGTGGGTTACTTGAGAAATGCCAGTTCTTTGTCCAAACCACTGTTTAAAAAAATAAAAAACCTTTCTTTAAAGAGACTGCTGGCGACATTCAAATTGTTTTTCAATTCAGGGGCACCTTTTGTAGAAACAAATTTAAAGTCGATAAGAAAATACACTGCTTTTTTAACAATTAGAGCACTATATACACTCTTTTGACAACCAACAAAAGGTATATATATATATACTGTATAAATCTCCATATACACACTTTGTAGTCAATTTGGAAAGAAAAACATAGTTATGCTGCAACGCGAATAGTGAGAATTTGCTATTTCTGTATTATCTATAATCATCTCATAAAGATCACTTAATCAACAACCTTGTCTGTGTAGTGCCTTTGAAATAGAGAGGTCTTTAAGATATAATCGTCGTCTTTCTACTATACATGGCGACACTCTGCTTAGCCTTATGAAAGTGCTTTCATACATTTCTCAACACAGCATGTGGAATCCTGTGGGCCCCCTTTGGTTTATTTTCCTTGGATAAAAAAACATAGGTTTGGTGTTTATCTGTACTATCAACATCTGGCGCTTATTACAGAGGAATGAGAGCTCACTCAGATTATTAGGATTACTGGTGGATCGGTATAGGGAAAGGATTCCTAGCCTAGTAAAAGCAAACCTTCCTTTAGCAGCATGACATAAGCAGGCTGGTCTACAGGCCTTGTTCCTACACAATAACAATCTCAGCATCCCCCCGCAGTACTGTACATGACCACACTGTTGTGGAAAGCTCTCTCTCTCTCTCTGACACACCTACACACAGACACACACTTGTTCACACTCATAGTAAGAGGTCTACCATTTGTGGTGACCTGTCATTTCTGTTTCCATGTCTCCTTCCTTAGAAACAAGATGACCTTGCTCTTTATTAAGTATACAGACATCAAGAACAGCTTGCTGCAATCCCTCAATCTGCCTGTGTCTGTATCTATTATGTGTGTATGTGTAGCCTTCCTTCAAAACACATAAAAGCACTGCTAAACCTAAAAGCCACAAACAAGAGCCGTAATCTCATTGACACACATCACTTAACATACACATCATTATATAGGCTATTACAGCAGTGCACATCACTGTACAGGACGGAGCTACAGTAAAAGGTATATCTGCCTCAGCCGCTCATTATACTGACATAACCAGAAGTCACTTAAAGCGTAGACGAAGAAACCCAGCGTGAAGGTATTGTGGACGACGGGCAAGATGAGATAAAGGGCGCGCTGCTTTTATGGCCGCTGCAGGAACCTGGCAGTGGTTCTTCGCCGGGCTATTTTACCAGCAGACACTGGATGGGATCAGTGGAGAGGAATGTAGTTACTGTTGTTGAGGCTAAAAGGAGGGCGGGGGTGGTGGGGGGAGGGGGGGGGGGTACTGTGGCTGTGGAGACAAGGGCTCCAGGCTGTTAGCCCTGGTGGAGGGTGAGCAGTGAAAAATAAGGGCTGATGTTGCGATGGGGGGAGGGATGAACAAGTATAAAGTAAAAGACGGGAGAGGAGAGCTGAGAGAGAGAGAGAGAGAGAGAGAGAGAGAGAGAGAGAGAGAGGGAGGAGAGAGTGGTATTAGAGGAAGAAGAGAAGAGGGGCAGAAGAGGAAAAGCAGTGGCGTTCAGCGGTATAGTGACCCAGTTTAACAGCTCCCGGCCGCCACCCCCGCTACCTATTATCACAGGGGATGCTTATCCCCCCCTGCCGTTTATGGCATGGAGGACAGACCCTGTCTGATAGCACTGTGGCCGCTACACCACTGTTGCCTGCCTGCTCATTGATTTAGAGCTCGTGCTCGGACGTATAGGAGAGCAGTGCGTCGGATGTGGTTGGCGTGTTCCTGTGTCTGTCCCTCCTGTTTTATGCGCCTCTCATTACAGCAGAGCCACACACGTTCAAGCATGCAGGGCTGCTACGGGACTAGAGCTGTTTCCCTCCTGGACGAGTGTTCCCCTTTCACCTGGCAAAGCAAATGTTAGTTTTAGAAGTTAGCTTGATCAGGCCAACATTCTGTGTGCGGGGCGTGTAACATGGAGAAGCTAGTTTGATGTATGGCACCAGATGCCCAGTACCAGATGTTGTACAGCCTGACGTGCCGCTCTGGCATGAGACAGGCTTTGAGGGCTGGGCATGAACTAATTAATCTTCTACCGCCCCGGTTCCACAGAAGGTCACTCTGAAAGTATGTGGCATGTCTCTGAGAATGTGTGTGTGTGTGTGTGTGTGTGTCAGAGGTGGGGACTTGAGTCACTTGCCCTCAACAATATTATTGACTTGATCAAGACTTGGATTCCTCTGACGTGAGACATGCAGTTACAACCAATATTACTAACTGCACTAATATATTCAATTGACCAGTTGTAGATCACATTTAATTTCAGATACATTGACAACTGGCTATTTTGTACGACTTGCCTTGCTATTCCATATTTAGACGGAGATATATTTAGACTTTAGCCTACTTGAAATTCTACTTGTAGATTTGGGACGTGGTTGATAAAAACAATGCAATCATTTAGCAGATGTGTATTTGTGTATGTGAGCAAGAAGGGATTTGGCATCTTGCTCAGGGATGCGTATGAGTAAGCAGGACATATCAGGGATTGAACACACAACTTTTCTTTGGGGACATGACCACCTTAACCACTAACCTACCCTGTTCTCCCACTAACCTGTGCTGACCCCTTGGTATTCTGATGAGGGACTTGACTTGAGGCATGTGTCTCATGATGTGTGACTGACTCAAAGTTGACCTGGTTCCACCTCCCTTGTGTGTGTGTGTGTGTGTGTGTGCGTGTGTACAGCACTGAACTTACAACATATGCGTATTTCTGGCTATGAACATCAATATGTGCGTGTAAGCGCCCAAGCCCAGTATGCCCTTTGTGGGATTGTATTATGACTGAGGAGATGTCTGCTGTGGAGAGGCGTCCAGGTTATAGGCTAAATGGAAACAAGATGTGCTGGCCTCTCGCTCCTTTGAAGGTGTTCCACATCATACCTCTCAATCTGCAGAGGGTAGGAGCGCTACCTTAAAAGGAAACACTGTTTACCTTAACCTGCCAACATATGCTCGCCAGATGTTCCAAGGTTTTTATTTCATCTACCCACATAAACCTTATTTTTTATTTTTACACCAACTTTGTTGCTTCATGTTTTGCACTGATGGGAGAGGAGAAAAGTCAACTTTCCTCCCACTAGAAGTATAGACTAAATTTGAACATTGTTTTATTTGCCTTTCGACAGCTTGCTGAGACAGAGGATTTGGGGCAGAGGGGTAGACATGGATCACTGGTCTACACGCCTGGCTTCCTGCACCACTGCCGACATCGATACTGTAGAGAGACTAAGGGCTGAGACCTATAAACATGGCCTCCATTAATTCCTCAGCCTGACAAACACAACTACATGCACTTTCTCTGAAAATCACTTTTTCCCAAATGTTCAACAACAATAATATAGCAGAAAACTACTATTTTCTATGTAAAGTTATATGGCGTAATTGCATCCTGCATGAGTAGTCTGTGTTTGTTGTAATCCAAGCTACTCTGTTCTTTGTTTTTGTAGCCGGGGCAGCCACAAGTGCATTTTGGTGCATGTGTGTGGCCCACACAGCATTTGTTTTGGTCTGAGATGCTGGTGCTCTAACATGACATCTTGTGGCAGTAAGTCATTCTTGATGTGTGCTGGATTGGCTACTAGTTGACTGGTTGTTATTGATTGCTCTAGTGGACACCGGACACACATTTGATATATCTAACGCTACTGTATATAAAAACGATACCACGTCATGCTTCAGTAAGTGAAATTCAGCAGCTAACATGATGCAGGTGATTTATTTAATATAATGAATTTACACATTTAGTGTAAGGAGTGAAGGAGCTTAAGTACCTCGGGGTCTTGTTCGTGAGTGAGGGGACTATGGAGCGAGAGATTGGCCGGAGAATCGGGAGCGGTATTGCAATCGCTTTACCGCACCGTTGTGACGAAAAGAGAGCTGAGCCGGAAGGCAAAGCTCTCGATC
>JAODTR010080761.1:0-14804 GCA_025399935.1 Amblyopsis rosae | reverse complement strand
TTTGACTGTGTGCATATGTGTGTGTGTGTGTGTGTGTGTGTGTGTGTGGGGGGGGGGGGTACTACGCTTTATACCTGTAGGTTGCAGAGGTGGATCATTCCGTACATCATCTGGCTGACACAGAAGCAATGGCGAAAATTGTGGAATGGGTTACTGCGATAGTTCTCCTGAATGCCCAGCTAGGAGACAGAAGCACACTTTTTATGCACCTTCTTTGAAATAGACTGTCCAGGATAAACGAGAGTAAACTGAGAGTCAGATAATTCATTTGCATTAACTTTTAGCTGCGCATAGCAGTTTTTACAATGTTTTAGTTACTAAATAAACCTTGCTCAGGAGGCAAGAACATTTTCTGTATGCAGATCATTTAACCATAGTTAAACATATACAGTATATTACTTAATCATAGGTACAATTAAACCTAAATATAACAACTTCAAACATGTTTGTCTATAATTTAACATAAAGGCCTACTGTAGAAACTGAAGGAAGGTTGCAAACTTGCAACCTTTAAATATACAATTACCAACTATTTACTATTACCAGCCAACGTTTGAGTGTGATGGGATTCATGTTGAATTCCTTCACCAACCCCAGGTCATGGTACATATATTCCAGGCAGCTCAGCATCTATAGTCACAAAGAAAAGAACTGTGGTCAGATCCGTCGATGTAAATATCATTCATAATCTTGCAAGCGCTCAGTGAACAGAATGTAAATAACTTCATTGTGCTCCCAATGCCAGACATCAAAGGTTGGCTTCTTCAGTGCTTCAATGGTCTCCTGGGACAAGGTGTACTGTGGAAACCAAACAGACAAAATAATCAGAGATTCTGAAAATACAGAAGTCGGTCTTTGTAATGTAATACAGTACATAACGAACAACACACCTTTGGATAGCTGGGCACATCCCGTCTGGGAGTGAGCTTTTTGCCATCATCTGAGAAGTTGTATTTGCAGGGACAATTCACTCTGAAGTTTAGAGCGAAATAGGAAAATAAAATCAAAGTTTTTGATTACAAGATGTCCATCAATAGAATGTGGTCTATTTAAATAGAGTCAATGGAGTCAACTTTAACTGGAATTGAAATATGTGTGTGTTAATGTGCGTAAGTTGCATTTCACCTGCCACCCCCTCTTGAAGTCATTTCATCTCTCAGCTTTCTCAGATCATTTTTACACTTCTCAATCTCCACCACTTTCAGGCCCTCCACTAAAAGAACATGGTGCAATCATTTACGGCCTCAAACAACACGTTTTATTGATTGTTAATGTGCTCAGCGCTGTTTGTATTTGCCGATGATTCATCCTTTTAGCCTAATTGTCCACCTACATTCCACTCTCTTCTCCAGCATGGCGAGCCTGTTTGTGACTTCCGTCTTCAACTCATTAATGCGGAAGGCTCTGTAAGATGGGGGTAAAAGATAACAAGCTCACCAAATGCATGTACATGTAGCATTAAGCTTTTAAAATGAAGTTGGAGCTGATCATAACAAGAACTATTTACATAGTATGAGTTTAGGTTAGCCTAGGCTGTTGTCATGAGTGTTGCCTGAAAGGCACTGGTGTATGTCGGGCGGGGAGTAATGTGCTACAACCGTAACGTAACATAAACAACATGGTTGTTACCTGCTGAACTGTTCAGCCACCTGAGACAACACGTTTTGAAACATGTCCTCCTTCTCTGTAAAGGCAGACACGCACAGCGGTAAATCACTGTGAGCAGCATTCACATGACATAGAGCTTGCTGTTGATAAATCAAAGTACCTTCTCTGTCAATGCGTGCGTGCTTGTGAGTGTTTATCTTGTGAGAGAACAACTTTCTGTTGTATCTTACCTCCAAGTTGACCGGTGGACAGAGGGACAACTTTGTACAAGGAGCTGAGAGGAAATAAGATGTGCAAATATTATTCAGCAGTTCCGAATTGGATGTTAAATCATGCTTCCAATACTCACATTGGCGACCTATTTATTGACCTAAATGCTGGATAAATGCTTCAAAGTTCTACAGAAAAAAAAGATCCTATGCAACAACAACTAACTTGAAAGGAAACTAATCATTGTATGACAATTTTGACATAATTAAGATGTTGGCATAATTTTGCCTACTGTAAGTAGATAGAACAGTAAATGAACAATGCTACAAACACAACATATTAAATTACTTTGGAGAGTTGGTTGGCATGGTGGGGTCTATGGAGACCAAAGCACCATCCGAGTCCACCATCATGATGGCAGTGCTCCTGTTGGAGGAGAAACACATAAGCAGTGTTGGGCACAAAGTTACTAGTTACTCATTACTCATTCAAAAAGTAATACTATTACTTTACTTAATATTGTGTATTAAAATACATTTGTTACGTTACTAGTTACATTACTATATTACTTTCACGATCACTACCATGCCTCATCCCTTCTGAAAAATGACAACATGTGTAGCCAGTTCATTTTAGAATTGAGTCCTCTTATTGGAACAATAATTAACCTTATGAGTCAACAATCAGCATATAACATTGTAGCCTCTCAAACCAGATGATTGGACAGGTGTGTTCAATTAGCCTACCCTAAATTTGCTAGGACCAGAAATCTCATTCTTGTAACGCAGTAATGCTGCATTACTTGGATTAGTAATTGTAATATTATTACAGTTTTGGAAAAAGTTATTAGTTACACTACTAGTTACTGGAAAAAGTAATAATATTACAGTACATTTACTTGTAACTAGTTACCGCCCAACACTGCACATACGAGATTAAGGAAAAGGTTAATGGGCTGGGGGGTTGGATGGATCATCTTAAGTGGGTTCCTGTTTACACCGTAAACACTAAATGGAAGCATGTGCCTGCATGTTCGTGTCTCAGAAACAAGTCACTCTCAGGGATTTTGTGGAGAAGGGAGACATAACACAAACTCTACTAAGGAATAAATGCATGTAAAGTTGATCACTTCACATGTGGCTTTATAAACAAAAAGAGCATACTCCTCAAAACCCCTAAAGAGTTTTTTTCAACATACTAGCTAGATGATGTTAACCACTGAATACATGTTTTTTCCTCTCATATTAGAGAGGGAGAGAGAAGGAGAGAGAATGGGAGAGAAGGAGAGAGAGATAATAAATAACGACAACAAATACGGGGTGAAAAATTGGTCATTTTAAGAGACGTAAAGGGATCGGAGGATGAAAGGGGTGCGAGCGACAGAGACCTCGGGATGTTAGAGGAGGAACACAGGAGCTCCTTGATGTCACATGGACTGCAGTGGCGGCTAAACACCACCTGGGAGAGAGGGACAAAAGCTTTATGAGTCACGGGGGAGAAGACCCGTATGCAAACGGGGTTTTCACAGACGGCTCTGGTGTCGGGTTGACTAGAAGTTCATATACAATTTCACGTAAGCCTGTTTTGAATATTAGCGTGGCTGAGTCACATATGAGAGCTAAGGGAGAGGTGCGTGAATGAGGTCAACATCACACGGCGCTCTGCGGTGGAATGGTGTCAAGGAGGAACTAGTGTGGGAGATTACAGAGATTTTAAAGATTACAGCATTGCCTATGTTCAAACTGCCATGACCATGCCTCTCGCCTACACACGTTTGGAGAGCACGTGATGCCACAGTATAGATAGTATGAACTACAAACTACACCGTGTGCTGTGGGTTATTATAGGAATAATTGACTATAACAATAGTATATTTTTGAATTACTCACTATGAATAGCCTGCAATGCTAGAAGAAAACATCTTGATCCACTGATAATTTAACTGTAACACTGTTCTGATGCAATGGAGTTGATAGGGGATATTTTTCTTCCAAATTCAAATCCCCTATAAACTCTTTATAGGGGATTACAGAATACAGCTTGTATATTTATTTTCTTCCAGCATCCCAGACTGTGAGGTATGAGTATTTTAAGTTAAATAATGTGACTATAATTGTATTATATTAATAAATTCTATTTTAAAATAGGTTTACATATAATACAATTATTGTTGTGCAGTGATTTCCCCTGTTAACCCTTCAAAATCTGTCTGGTGAGCTTGCATCTTTAGCAGGTGTAGCAGACAGTGTCAGCCGTCAAACTTGATGCTCTCCAACAGTCACATGTCAACCCCAGCTCCCTACTTGAAACTCTCACAAGTACCATTCTCTATTTGGCTCAGATCTATTTAGCTAAGCTTCAGCATATGTGGAGCTTCTTTGACACATGAGATATGAACCATACATTTGTCACCGCAAACGGTTATACCCATTTAATGCTCTATATTGGATAATCTGTGTAGTACTGCCCATCACAGTCCACACTCTGGAATGAATGAATATCACCACCTCAGTATTGTACCTGTTACCTGTCAAAGACATCTTCTTGTCACACTACATTGCATATTAGCCTCTTCGTAATAGCACTTGAGGTTAGGTTTGGACTCTGGAAATGGCTGCATTGTCTCAAGGTGAATTAAAATAATTCGAATTTGTAAATGTGTTTAAGGTTACTCAAAATTAATCCTTAATTTATTTCCTATTTCAATACAATTTATTTTCAGTAGGCATTTGTGTTTATTGAGCTTTTACAATTCTGCTTTAAAAACCTACAGTATATCATATATTATTTTATATTAAGGTATTTGCAAACACCACATTTCTTTTGTGGTATTTTTTTGTTTTGTGAACTCACCTGTGCCAGCCAATTACAATATGTACTATAGTTTCACAAAGTTAAATTGTTCTACAACACTTTTACAATCAAATGAATGCAAGCAGGCATATACATCAATTGAGGAGGCAAGTGTAAACTAGACTATTCTACTAACATGAAATGACAATTGTCCCTAGAGTTTATTGAAATATTTAAGATAAATGGAGAAATAACATCCCTGCCCAGATAGGTGTTTGTTTACCCAATGGGATTAATTTGCGCTGCAGAGACTTGTTCCCTACCTCCTTTTGGTCAGATAGTTGATATAAATCATTATGTGTTTCTGCCAAATGATGCCGATTAGACAAACACATGACACATGACCAACATGCCTGATTCAATGGAACGCGTCGTTATAAGGCTTCTAACAACCTTGAATCAGGCGTGTTGGAGCAGGGAGAGCTCTAAAACACGCAGGGTGCGGCCCTCCAGGACCGGAGTTGAAGACTGTGTTGACCATAGGTTTGATACGGGTTTGGACCCACCTTCTGAACCTTTCCATCCACATCCAGGTAAATGGCCTTGGGGGTGTAGGAAGAGGAACTGGAGCCCATGGCGACCTTTATCGCCTCTCTTATGCACCCGGAGGAATGTTGGCTATAGGGGCCCGGGTCAACAACCAGGGTCTTACCCCTGCAACACCATTGAACGAATGGATAAAGAGATATGGATGAATAGAATATCGAAAAATACTCAGTAGTCAGTAAATACTAATGTGAATGACCCCAAATGAATTAATAAGAAAACAAATCAGCGTTAATGGACAAATTTGTTCATGTAAATGGACGATCAAAACAAAACAAAAATCCTTCTCCATAAAATACATATATGGCTATCAATTCAAAAAGAAGGCATCACTTGCAAATTCATTCATAGATGCAAGATGAAATATAAGCATGTACATAAACTACATTAATAAACTAATAATAATAATATAGCTCAGTAAAGTGGTCCCTTTAAATAGCTCCATTATAAAAATGTCCATTCTGTGCTGATTTTACCACATATTGTTATCCTATATTTAATTCACTGTATTATTTAAGTAAAAACAACCACAACAACAAAAAGAAAACGCTCAACCATAACACTAATAAAAGCACCTGTCATACTCACAGTGTCAAAGTGCTATTTGCCCTGTTGAGACTGAGGATAAGCTCCCTGACTCAGAAGATACTGCAGGCAAACACACATCCGCCAACAGATAGCTACACAGGAGGACGGGAGACACAAAGACACAGAGAGAGAGAGAGTGCGTGTTTGTGTGTAAGCGATGGAGAAGGAAGTGTGATCAATATGGGGGGAGTCTGAGGGGCATGGAGTACTTTGAATATAATTGGTCCTCTCAGTGGTTGCCAGGGGACAGTAACTACAGTGAATGGCGCCCTGGCCACAGACCCGTGGCCAGTTATCTCCACGGTGGCAATACTACACTAACAGATAGCAGGTATACAGTACATCAAGTGTCTGAAGTGGGGCTTTATCAAATAATGTGGACATTTGCCTTTCAACATTCTTAGTGGGATCTACTGCAGCAGTGAGCTGCCTGGTAATATTCAGGCAACATATACAGATACAAAACAACACGTATATAATTGTCCCAAAAAGCGCATACAAAACACACAAGGGCTTCATACTGTATGCCAACATTTTATCCTGAAATCCACTATAGTGATGATGATGATGCTAATGGTTGATGAGGATGGCGATAATTCTGAAACTGTTCAACTACATGATTTTACCTTGTGAGCCGAAGCCATTTACTGATCTACAACATCTTGTCTTAAATGGTAATAAGCTAGTGGCCTTATCGCCCACTTTTCCTGTGTGATCCAAACATGACGTTCAGCGCACGTGGCCTAGTCCACTCTGTACTGAGAATATGTTTGACAGATGGTTTGGGCAGACATGTTAGCAGTGCACTTCACAGACCAAAGCCTGGCCCGTGTGTTTTGATTTAAGTTTGAATAACTGCAAATGCCTCTCACGTTTAAATTGATGACACATGCTATCCGTGTCTGTGGGGCCATGTTATAAGAAAAAAATATATAATATGAATGTTCCAAAGAGGTGGAGTACACTCAGCCTATTTTACAGCTCATTTCCCATCTACTATAGGCTGGTGTGAATTAGAACATCAGTGAGGCCTGGCAAATGAGGAGACAATTAATTACTCAGAGGGAAGGAGAGCTTCACGTAGCTTTAGTCAGCTGATAGGACACGGAGAGCACACATACACACATACACACACACACACACACACACACACCCACCTGGACTCCCAGGAGTCTAATTATTTCCGGGTAATTCATTCTCTTCTATGGAACAAACTGGAAAAATGCAAAAAACGTAACACATAAATAAGCATCAAACTATTACAAAAGACAACTCTCAATTCAACTTTTCCACTTTCTTTATTGGGCACCATTCATTCTTTGCCCTTGCCTTGCATGTCTAGTAAATGTCATGCAAAATATGAACGTATGTGCACTTCCCGGCACATTGGTATTCATGAGCCTGTTTGCCTGGGATTGAATGATCTTTTAAACAGATCAAACACAGCAAGGCCCAGATCAAAACAAAAGGATCTGATGGTTTATGCAACTGTGATAACAGAATCATCACACCTTTGGCTGTCCGAAATGAATTTCTGGATAAAAGCATTAAATAAAAACATGTATATTTTCATATAAATAGATCTCCAGCTGCACGGATGCCTGAAATGAACATTATACTGATAATGATTGTGTCAGCTTGTGTTTGCATGATGCGAGCGCGTTGCGCTGCCTTTTAAATGGTGAAATATGCAGCATCCTTTAATCTTACCTATTATTTATTAATCTATATACACATCTGGTATAGATGAAAGTATCACTTTTATTTATCTTTAAATGTGCAAAACTATTATACATAAGCCTATTACACATTCAAAACACAGATAATATCAGCATATACATGGGTTGTATCCTCTGCATACAACCCATCCCTCAAGGGAGCAGTGGGTGGCCACTGTGCAGCGCTTGGGGACCAACTCCTGGTGGAAACCATCACTGGTCAGATGGCACTGGAGAGTGAACATGTGTTTTGATGACCTTAGTAATTGGCCATGTTCAGTTATTTAATGAATTCTAATTAAAATAAATAGTTTGAAATGAATTGTTTCCAAACATATTTGTGGCATGTTTTTTTGTAAAGCTCTTTATAAATCAACGTCATTGCTTTAATTAAGTCTCCCCTTCGAGTTGATTAGAATCTATTTTTACCATGCGTTCAGCAACGCATCTTGTTGCTCATTGACTATCTAATCGCTCTGCTCTCGACCGCAATCTACAGTATGGAGCTGGATTCGCGTCATCAAGCTGCCAGCTGTAATTGGCTGCTTGAATCACAACCGTGGTAGAGTAGTGTTGCCCTGGCGTTCTATGGCTGAAGCATGCCGCAGGGAACCAAGCACAAACATTTGGGATTTTTTTATTCAAGACCAAAGACAATTGCCTCAGTATTTCTTTCAAAAGAAACAACAAAAACTAAAATAGCAATAAATCATATTTTCATTTCATCACAAGGGTTGTGAAGTAACTGATTACAAAAGACACAGTAGCCTAACTGTAATATATTCGTCTTGGTACAAGCTAAAATAGTGGTACCAGATTACAGGTATTTAATAAAAAATTATATAATTACTTCTAGGACTATTTTCAAATTTATCATAAAAGGGAAGTTTGCAGAAGAAAAATGCACAGAACAATCGATTGTTCTCTTATTAATTAACATTATTAACGTTAGCAAATAATTCACATACATGTAAACGAAACAAAAAATATAAATATTTGTGGCGCCAACACAGTAAATTGCTTTACATGGCATTTCAAAGCCTATAGGCTAATGGAAATCAGATTATGTTACTAAATTAGACTGATTATAATTTTCGTCTGGTTACTAGTAATTGTTACTGACTAGGCTACATTTAAAAAGTAACCTACCCAACCCTGTTGATTACTCCAAACCCCTGCTGCTGTATTGTAGGGTACACCTAGAATAGCTTTACATTTTTAAAGGTAATAGGCGCCATCTATAGGAATACTATGGAATAACTCTGCCACAGAAACTGAAAATCCCATTCATAATTATTGCTGTTAATTAATACATCTAAACAAGGAAGTGTAACTAATCTAAGGGAGTGCTAAAATGTACAAATAATGAAAATAAAAATATCTGCATGTTTTCAAAATTGTTTATTACCATATTTTCCAGGTATTTTAGCAAATTAACAAAAAGTAACATGAACTGTTAATAACACAAGAAGAGGAAGAGGACAATAAAACTAGAAAAAGATACAAACACACAGACATACACAATAATTTACATATGTACAATCATTTTCCATGTTCAGGAAAGTTTATCACAAAGCAAGATAGCTAGAACACTGCCCTCAATAACATAAATGTCAGACATAAATGCTGGCGGGAATCTATCCAGGAAGACAAATATTTAAAAATGTTCACAAGATATATGAAACAAGCAGAGCCCATGACAGCTATATGCATAGATGGCCAAAATATTATTGGAAGAACTCCTGACTATCTTGTGCATAGTCACATAAAACATTTTACTTCAGTGAAACTTCCCATTACTCCGGCCGCAGCAGGTTTGGGGACTGTCTATCAGTATTCGTGCCAGGACTTCCAGCACGCTCTACCAGAAAATCACTAGTCTGGGTACATACAGGGGACCGAAGCTTCCTTACGGGGATGAAGCCATGGGGAGATGACCTAGGAGAATGGGTCGGAGAATGGGTGGGAGAACGGGAAGGAGAATGGGAAGGAGAATGGGAAGGAGAATGGACAGGGCGCTGAGGAGGGCCCGGGGGTCTTCGAGGGAGCGGGTGTGCCAGCGGAGAATGCACAGGGATGTGGTGGTACCTGCGTGGAGCAGACCAAACAGGTCTTTCAGTTCTGCTGATGGTCGGGGGTTGGGAGGAGGGGATGTATGTAGTGGGGCTACTCCTTCCTGAAGGGCTCACAGTGATACCGGAACATTCTTCCAACCGCTCCAGAGTTTCCTGGAACAGGAATTGAGTCATTGTTATACATTGTAAATACGGGCACATTATTAATATGAAAGGGTTTTGACAAACCATTTGCTAGTAGTTTGCAAGGCACTTACATCTTCATTCAGAACATACAGAGGCATGGGACTCCTTCGACCAAGGGTGGATGCTTTAGGAACAACATCTACTGTTCATAAAAAGAAAAAGAAAAAAATATATATATAAAAAAATAAGCATTTTCAGACTAGTACCTTTTTTTTCAGAAAATGAGACTCTGTCAAGAATAAATCGTGTCACACTAAAAAGTACAGCATATAGACTACACCAGCGGTTTTCAAAACGTGTTCTTCATAGCTTGTCATAGCTAGTACATAAAAACATACAGTATATATGAAATATAACATCAATAGGCTAAAAGCAATAACAAAGAGATACTTTTAAATCATGGGACGATATCTTAAAGAACCACCTTTGTACACAACAGAAGAAATAACAACGCTCTGATGTTCCTTACCATCATGGCCATTCTCACTTTTCTCTACGTAGTCAGGAGCTCTTTGGGGGACTGATTGATTCTTTCTACACAGATAAAATCCGTTGTTACTGTAAAAAATACAATCTGATCTTGCCTACCAACTTAGCCTATAAATAACTCACTGAGTTGTATACTTGTTCATAAATGAAAGTGGTGTGTATACAAATATTAAGATGTAAATGTATAAATAGGTTATATTATTTAATTTATACAAAATAATGTTTTGTTCTCCTTTGTAAGTGTATTTATTATTAAAGCAATATTTACTTATGTACTCTGTACTTTTGTCAATCCCTGTGTAATGTGCCACTGTCACATGATTCAGCAGTATTCGTTTATGCTGAATCTTTAAATTTTATTCAGACAGACAGAGTAGTGGAAAGGAAGTGGAAAATGTGTACAGAAACAAGAACAATCTTACTTGGAGGGCTTCCAACAGGCACACACAGTCACCAAGGTGATCAAGAGGAATATGCCCCCGGTGGACAGGATAATGTATAGCGAGCTTCGTCCTAAGAACACGAGACAGAGAGAGAGAGAGAGAGAGAGAGAGAGAGAGAGAGAGAGAAACATGGAAATATAGAAAGAAAAGAATAAAGGTTGGTCAAACATAGTACGGCAAAGCTTCTACTGTACTTTAACCCCTTACAGACATCCAACACATCCTGCACATACCTCTTCAGGAGGTTATGCTACTAAATCATATAGTGAAGGAACAATATGTATTTCAGACTTGGTCACAATTTTGACACATTGCTTAACCACTAATATACTGTATACTTGTACTCAGTCTTAAACCGTGTAATATATTTAAATACTCATTTAACCCTTTCTTTGACAATGACCCAAGATAGAAACTAAAACACTTATTTCAGATGTGATGAGTGTTCTATTTTGTGCCTGCCATCGACAAGGCTGACTTAAGCAAAGCTCAGCGGGCCAAATTACATGGCGAATAAACTTTAGATTTGATACGTTGCATTTCTGTCCTGGTGCCATGAAATATCAAGTTAGAGACTTGGGTTGAGGCCTCATGCTGCTGTTCATGTTAAGAGATAAATCCGAGGCAATAGAGGACCACTGTTGTTGCTCTCTTTTAATTTAAACATTTATGAACTGGCAGGATTACTGAGCTCCACTGGAGCAAGGAGTCAATCCACCGGTAGTCTTTATATGCCGTCTGTCTGCTCATTTATATGCTCTTATATAATTTTATATATCTGAAATGTATGCTTAACAAAAGTTGTCGTAGGTAACTATGTTAAACATTTACAACATACATTATCTAATATACATCATACTAGGAAATAATTTCTAGGAGCAAAAGTGTTAACATTCCGAGGGCTTAAAAAGGATAGGAGACTGTAGTTTTTGTATTAATTAGAGGAAAAAAAGCTTTTGTTAGTGGAAGTGCTATGGGGTAAGGATATTAATGGCTGGGGTACCAGCCAGATTCACATACTCTTTCTCTTACTCTCTCTCTCTCTCTCTCTCTCTCTCTCTCTCTCTCTCTCTCTCTCACACACACACACACACACACACACATTTCTCCCTCTGTGACTGCCATGTCCAATCTATATTAAACAGCCCATATGTACAGCACTTTGGGCCAGCTGTCTGTCTGGCTTTGCACGTGTTGTAAACAACATTGTTTGAGAAGCAAACATACCTTTTCACATTTATATGTGACATGATAATTGCATAGAATGGCCAGACAATTACATTTCGTGTGAACAGTTTATCTGGAGTTCAAATAAACCCACCTATAACTAAGTGATATGTGGGTGGCTACAGTAGCATATATTTAGATTCAGATTATTATTTACAGGCCTTAAATGACATAGCAACTAGTTTAAATGTATGTGATTGGACTTTTTATGTTACTGTAAAGAGCTTATATATCTGTTATGCATTTTCAGCCAACCTTGTGAAATGTTGACTTGCTAGCGCCACCTACTGTAGACTGTGAGCTTGACAGATGTGCTCTTCATACTGCTGATAGGGTTGTCCACCGTGCAGGCGTAGGTGTCATCGTCTGTCACCAGAACCCGTAGGATGGTCAGCACCTTCTGATCACGTGACAGTATCAGACGCGAGTCATTGGTCAGCGCCTTGCCCCCCTTCAGCCAACCATATATGGGCTTGGTGCCGTTGTCGTGGGAACAGTGTAGTTTGAAGTGCTCGCTGTACTCCAGCACGGAGGAGCCAATCATCTGTACATAAGGTTTGGACACGGGGACTGTGGATGACAGGGAACACACATCTCGTTGAAGATCAGAAGAGGAGAGAATAATGTAGCCTATAATGGGCAACATCATATTCTCTCATCTTTAATGCTCTTTTAGCAACATCTTCAACCTGATGCGATCATAAATACCAAACGAGATTGGAGAGTGCTTTTCATGTTTGGTCTGTGTAACGCGTACCAGGTCAGTTTTCTATCCACGTTAGTTTGTGGTCAGAAAACTGCAGAGTGTTGCATTGACTATGATTCCATTCCACTAATATTACTTGTTTTTCTAAAGACACTTTTTGTGGAACCCCGATTCTGTGGCTGCACAACTCCTTCAAATGTCTGAAAACAGAGCCCACCATCAACGGAGAGCTCGATATGGTGCTCTCCCGTGAAGGTGTCATCAGTGATGGAGATCTCAACCTCGTAGGCCCCCTCGTCCGACAGCTGCAGGTTGTGGAGCAGCAGCGAGCCGTTCCCAAACACCAGCACCCGGTTGCGGTACTCCGGCCTCAGGTTGCCTATGACGCTGGTCCCTATAGACTGCACCACAGTGACAGGTTTCTCTCTGTCTCTCTTCAGCTGCCACTTAATGACAGGCTGGTCGGAACTGGTGCTGGTGTAGCCGACAGACAGAAGGGCCTCACCGCCCACAGTGCCGCGCACCATCTGGGTTTGGCTGCTCACGTTGACTCCTGACACCACGCCTGGGGATATGGCAGCACAACAGTGGGCTTAGGTTAACCATGTACAGTATGTATTAACGATGTGTGTTTAATGATGTCTGCTCGGGATGTCTCCTTGGAAGCTTTGATTAAGAACTGGGTTATATTGCTTTTCCTGATTGAAATACTTTATTGTCATTTTATGTCATGTATACGCTACCGAGAAATGTGCTGTGCCTGTGACATTTGAAAAAGACAGTAATAAATACACAAATACAAAAACACGCACGGTCACCTCAAACAAAAAATGTAATAAGAGCAAAGCATTTTAAAAACATGAAAGCAGTGCTTGCACATAGTAAAAAAAAAAAAAAAAAAAGTAAGAAATATTCTGAGAACATACTGTAACAGATGAAGACTAGCAAGTACAGTATAGTAAATAAGTGCTGTGTACTGTGTATAGTACTGTGTATAGTACTGTGTATACTGTGTATATATAGTAATGCAACCTCTACAGATGGAACAGCTTTAAGTTACCTGTACGGATACAAGAATCAAGAATAATACATTTACACAAGAACAATGTTGTTATATTTAAGAAAACGTATTAACTGTTAAGGCAGAAAGCTATAGGGTCTAACCTATAATACATGGTGTAACAATGACCCTATTCACTTTGAGAATAGGGTCTGGAGAAGCTCCATTGTTTCACATTGTTTGCCTTCTACTGGATTCAGACCTCTGGCAAATGTTGAAACTATTCTCATCTAGCTCTACCACTATTTTGGAACACAAGCTTGACTTCAATGTAATCTCACTAGTCACCCTGACTGGGCCGTCAGCGAGGTGGCTGTGAAAACACTAATACGAACAAGGATTTCAGACTATAATCTCTGCTAAAATTCATCAAAGAGCAATAGGCGGAGCTAGTGTTAGAATATGCCTCCTGCAAAGGCCTTTTTATGACCTCTCCTTGTGAACAAGCAATACGCTTATTTTGATTTTTGTTCCCCTAATTGTTCTGCACCCCATACAGGGATTCAGAGGGAAGGTATTTTAATGTCACATTCTACCTTTAATTGAAAAGCTTTGTCTTGGTAACCAAACACTTTAAATCTACTATTTTCATGGTGGAGGCTCCGGTGGAAGTTAGCGACACATGAAGAGATTAACATTAGCTGGGCCTGTTAGAGACAGAGAGAGAGAGAGAGAGAGAGAGAGAGGGGGGGAGCGTGTGTGAGAGAGAGGGAGAGAGAGAGGGAGGGGGAAAGAGAGAGAGAGAGAGAGAGAGAGAGACAGAGAGAGAGAGGGAGAGAGAGAGAGAGAGAGAGAGGGAGAGAGTGTGAGAGAGAGTGAGAGAGAGGGAGAGAGAGAGATCTAGCACTGATCATCATTCTCTGTAGTCGAGCAATTCATGCAGTTGGCTTCGTCCCATCACTGTGGCAACCATTTGTCCCGCCTGACAGGGGTTGCCAGGACGATAGGACAAAGGCCATGATTGTTAGAACTAGTTCCCTCCCATGAAAAGTGAGCGAGAGAGAGAGAGAGAGAGAGAGAGAGCGAGAGAGAGAGCGAGAGAGAGAGAGAGAGAGAGACAGAGAGAGAGAGAGAGAGAGAGAGAGAGATAGAGAG
>JAODTR010080760.1:22333-36949 GCA_025399935.1 Amblyopsis rosae | reverse complement strand
ATCTACACGTACATCATTAGCATATGGACAGTCAACCATCCTTTAGACTACATCTACACGTACATCATTAGCATATGAACAGACAACCATCCTTTAGACTACATCTACACGTACATCATTAGCATATGGACAGTCAACCATCCTTTAGACTACATCTATACGTAAATTATTAGCAAATGGACAGAGTTTTGGGAGTTTTTAACAGCACTTCCATTAGACATCACTATATTCCATTTAATGATTCAATCAAGGAAATATATACTTTTCAGTATCAGTATTGACCGTGAACAAAGCTCCTTTATAATCCCACACCCTCTTGAACTCCCCTACATCACCCATCATGCTGTCTTGTAAGTGTACTCCAGCAATAAACTTCCCTTCAGCATCCCGTTGAACATTGATAGCAAGTCTTGATCTCTATCGGTCTATATTTGTTCTTTTCTGCTAGTGTATACAGCCAGTTTTGCCAGAGAAGCAAATGTATAAAACAATTACAACAATGCCCAGTGACAGTGTGAGACAGACAGACAGATTTATGTTTACAGCATTTAGCAAACACTCTTATCCAAAGAGACCTACAGTACATGTCATCAGGTGAACAGCTCATGACAACAGGTCATGTCAAAAGGTGAACACGTCCTGTCAACAGAATCATCTTATCAGGGCTGACACACATTACCAATACGTCATTCAATCTTCAGAGATAATTGCTAATAGTCTAAATAAAGTGCCTAATTTCAAAAAGAACTTGAGTGAGTGCTATGCAGTGGAGAGGTCACTGGTAGAGGTACCAAGGTGGACTGTTGTCATAGTGATAAAGAGCGTGAAGACCTTCTCGCTGTGTCGTTCAGGACCATGGTTGCCTAGTAACCTACAGCATCCTCAGTCCACATCTCTGTGATGGGCACAGCTGGGCGTGGCTAGAAGAAACGTTTGCTGACATCAGCAAACTACATAAACTGGATCAATAAGGAGGTGACAGAGATCCTCAACCAATAGGTGCTGTGAAACGAGGCAGGATTAGGTAACTGTCACTCAAGCGGTGTGGCGCACATGCCCAGACAGTTCTGAGGAGCGGGGGAAGGGGTAGAGATAAACAGTAATCAACTTTTCAAAAACGGGTTTGCAAAAGACACTTAGCACGTTTCATCACCAACATCTTAATGTGGGCTATTAGCCAGTGAGTGTGCATGCACACAAGTTTCCAAGTTTACTTAGAAACCAAATTGTTTTCTGACATAACAAAACAATCAAGCCAAATTGATTTGATAAAAAAAAAAAAAGAAAGTTCTTCTCTTGTATATAATGTTATTAACCACAGCCTGGGTGCATGGAGCGCTAAAGCTGCAGCATCTGCTGTTAACGTGCAGCCATGGCTGCCGTCATCGGTAATGGGGAGCAGAGCTGCTGTTCTCCGTCTCAGACCACTAGAAAGTCCCGTTTGATCAGGGCATCGACAAGGAGCCCGGCTAAGACGCGTGCACGTACCCACGCACGTATCTAGAAACAGCCTCCATCTGCCTGCAAATCCCCATGCACATGACCAAACAACACACACACACGCACACACAGATTCATTAAACCCTGGCTTAAGGCAGCAACAGCTGTAGTTGTTTGCAGTGGCCGCAGCAAATCCAATTTTACTATCAATTTGCATGGGAGCTACTCGTCTGTATCCCTCTTCTTTTGTCCGAGGTGTGTGTTTTGTAGTGCGTTTAATCACCATTTGTAAACGCGCAGAAGTGAAAATGGCCTTAGTTGTTCTGACGGTAGCCTAGCTTAATGTCCTATTGTCCTATGTTCCATTTGGAAGTTGAGAATTCAGTTTATTTAGCGTGGCTGCCGAAACAGACTCAAATAACTCCTCTGACCCTGTCCAACTTTCTCACCAGCATGTCCCACAAGCCCCTGGGAGCAAAGAACATGGTGGGAACAAGGAAAAGAAGACAGGGGTTGTTTCTCGGTTTTAAAGCTGCAACTGTACCTGCCTTCCCTTGGTTGTGAAGATGAAGAACACAGAGCAGACCAGGGCTGACGTCTGGTGGGGTCAGAGGTCGAAGGTACAGACTATGTACGCACGCATGCGTGTGTATGTATGTAAAATGCTGACATTTGGGATCAAGCTTCCCATGTGTATTCTGTATTTGATAACCAGATTTAGTGTTTCTTAAGTGTAACAAACTGTTAGAATGTTCTGAGGAATCGTGCAAACACAATCAGGAAGAGGAATGATACAATGAAATCCAATATAGGAGGCCGGAAAAGAGGTACATTATTCAATAAATACAGCGACATGAACATCTTGTAGACTTCTATTCAGATAAATAAGAAATACAATCAAGGGTCTAGTTATCGCATGACTTTCAAGAGGTCTGATAAGGATTGTGTGTGTGTCCCCAAACCGTGCAGAAAGCTAACTCCATGTTTAAACACAGTGCAGGCTCTGAAGGTAATTGTCCCCTGCATAAACATGTTTCACGCAGATCTGCGAGGCAAGGGATCCACCGAGGGCCAGACTACACCAGCTGACGGACAAATAAAACCTGCAAGCAGATCCCATGAAAGGTACTTCTGCGATGAGCTCTGGGCGCCCTCTGATGACATCGTAGCAAGACTTCAGGGGAAGCCCCACACAACTGGCCGTTGTGGCCTGAAACTGCACCCATATAGAGAAGACATTGCAAAGGAAAGGGGAGCCATCTTTCTCCTGATAACACCATCTGTCCAGGGAATTGCCCCCCCGACATCAGTTAAGGAACATTTTAAATCACAATAGCAAATCTGAGAGAGGGTGGAAAGTTACAAACACCACCGGGACTGGCCTTGGGTCAGTAGGAGCCACTAGAGACAAGCACCACAAGATCAACATTACAGAATCTAAACGGACAATCTGGATAGACTAATGCATGGTCCCGAACAGATGAAAGGAATTTTGTTCCTGTAACTTAAGAGCATTGAAACTTGACAACCCATTGCCTCACTGATGCAGGCTACATATCAAGACCATACACATGGTTGTCAAAAGTGGATTTATACACACTGCATTAACATTCTCCACAACAATGTATGGTGACGGTGACCAACTCAATGTTCGTTTTTGTGGGTACAGTTCCTGCGAACTTGTATATAGCTGTCTTAGTTCAGAGACAATATAGTGTTCAACACAATATTGTGCTGTTGCAAAAGGAAATAGTAGAAACATAAGCCATTTCTGTTATACAGGGTCTAACTAAATTATGTTAGTTGTATTCTCATACATTTGAAATGAGCACCATAGGGATAGATTGGGACTGCTTTATATTACAATCTTAAATATTATAATGCTGCATGCATTGTTTTTCAGGTTTACATTGCTCGTGGGTATTTGTTGCCCTCCAATGGTGAACTGGATAAAATAAAGAAATGCAGTCAAACTTCAAGTTATTTGATTTATCACCATTTAACCATTAATAAAACAAATATTTTGGAAGCATTTTCCAACCGACTGAGATTACGAATCATGGCAATTAGTTAACACAATAATATTTCTATAAAGTGTGAAGACAGGAATTTACAAAATAAATGTCTTGACTTTCAGATAGCTGTCAAAGTAAATGCAAATAGTCTTAGATGTTGGCTAGATTAACTGACTCACACCACATCAGCAGGGCAGGCCAGACGACTCATGTGCTAACGAAGCACAAACATTACGTAGCCATACTACATGGGGTAAGGGGCATTCAGCTCTCCATTGGACCACGATGTGTACCGATCACGGTCAGGCTACTCACCACTGCGGACAGTAAGTCGTCCAGGAGATGCTTCTGCCACTCCGGTGCAATTGTTGGTGATGGTCCTGAGCTCTTTTAATGTAGCGTTTTGTCATACTGTAGAGACGTATTAATTTAAATAATTTATTTGGTTTATGTTCATCAAATAGACCCCTCTCTGCAATATATTGGGAATATTTCATGATTTTAACCACTTTCACAATTAGATGTCATCTAGCACCAGCACCAGCACCAGCTGAGAAGGTCCAAGCACGCATGTTTGGCCCGCTAAGAGATCTCAGATTGCCACAAAGGCTGTGACTTCTGCTGAAGACTAACTCCATGATATCTTCACATGGAAAAAACAGTTTGCTGCTGCTGCTGCTATAATTACTAAAAATTGATATAGAGCAGGTTCCATCCTGGTCCTGGGGTACTACATTCAAATAAATAGGCCATGACGACCAATTAGTATCAGGAGTGTTGGAGCATGGAGACATCTAAAACATGGGAGGACGATGGTCGTACAGGACCAGGAGTGATAAACACTTTAGACCGCACAAAGTACGGTCTAAAGCAGGGGTGCCCAACCCTGGTCCTGGAGAGCTACCGCCCTGCATATTTTAGGTGTCTCCCTGCTCCAACACACCTGATTCTAATGAATGGCTCGTTATCAGTCTCTGCAGAAGCCCATTGATTTGAGTCAGGTTTGTTGGAGCAGGGAGACATCTAAAACAAGCTGGATAGGGGCCCTCCAGGACTGGAGTTGGGCACCCCTGGTCTAAAGTGTACATGCACATTTCACTTATACGCAATGTTTTCTGTGAGAGCAGACAGTTCGCGTACCATTTATCCTGGACGGGATAGGAAACGTTGGCAGATATATTCAACGTTATTCACCTAATCTGGCTGCGATTAGTCATATTTTGGCATAACAGGTTAATACACCAAAACAAAGTCGTGAATTCATGTGTGGACTATTGTAGGAGGTGGCCTAGTCCAGAGAGTCTCACTACCTAACTACATACAGAACATATGCAGCTATAAGCATGTAATGTGGTTTATACCTACCTACAGAACATATGCTGCTATAAACATGTAATGTGCAATACAATAACCTGCCTACAAAACATATGCATAAATAACCACGTCCACGAGCACGCGTCTGATTTACATTTATTTCTCCATAAGAAAAGAGCGTCTTAAGCTTTCACTGCAAATTTGCGCATGGAGTAGAGGAGGTCCTTCCTCGTCTGCTTCTTGGTGCGCAGGCTCAGCTCGTGTCTGGTGAGCTGCCGGCGCAGAGCCCTGGTCTTCCTGGGTCTCAGATCGAGGGGCTTGTACTTCTTGCCCTGGGAACAGTGAGACAAACGCCATGTTAACGCCCGCATAGCCCGGGGGGAAGGAGGGGCTAGTCTCAGAGACCAGCCTCTCACTGGAGTCTGGGACAACGCTGGAGAACCGTCAAGACACGCCTACTTGACAGGAGGTGCTTTGATTGACATGCATGACAACGAGGGCGAAGACAAATGTATGCTTCTGCGTCGAGCCTGCGTCTCCGTGAGCACGTTCTGCTTCTGCAACGGTCCATTGGCCGCACGGACCTGTGCGTGTCGACTGCATGAGAAACCCCACTATATGGAAGCTCCATGTATTGTTTAGGCTCTCGAAATAGTACAGTAAATCTACTAACTAAACCAGGATCGTCAAGGTAGACAATAAGGGATCTTTGTAACAACGCCCCGTACATGCAAAGCACTCCGGCATATGGGACTGCATCCACAAGACTGTTGTTGGCTGCGTCTGCAGACGACAGTTACATTTTTGGAGGCTACAAAATCTGTTTTGCCCCATCCATAGGCTACAGCATAGCTTCTACCCAGAAACAAACTGGCCTTGAGAAGATCAACAAAGGTTAAAGGTTACGACGTGCCGTGCACAAACCAATGCCCTCGATAGTACTTCAAATGGAGCCATGTGTGCATTGTGAACCTAATGTTGTGTATAAAGTGTTCCGTTAACTTAAAACGGCTTCTGTTTCCAGAGAACACCACCACAAACAGAACGCTGTCCATAGGTCGAAAAAGGAAGCTTCTCTCACCTTGTAGAACTTCCTCAGGTTCTCTTTCTGCGTCTGGTTGATGACAGTCAGAACTCTGGCGATGGACTTGCGGACAACACGGCTGTGGAACAAAGATCACAACGTTAGATAGCGTTTAAAAGCAAACAGCTCAGCTCTAGACATTTGGTAGACCGTTCAAGGTTGGGGGTGATGTGGAATGGAATCAGAATAAAAACCAATTCACCAGGGTCAATTGTTTAAGAGTATGTTCCACTTCACAAGCATGTTATACAGTGCATCTGGAAAGTATTCACAGTGCTTCACTTTTTCCACATTGTTATGTTATTCCAAAATAGATTTTTTTTTTATGTTTCCTGAACATTTTACACACAATACCCCATAAAAAATTAGTGTTTTTTTTGGGCACATTAATTAAAAATACATAAAAATCACGTGTACATAAATATTCACAGCCTTTGCTATGACACTCTGAATAGAGCTCAGGCACATCCCGTTTCTACTGATCATCCTTTAGATGTTTCTACAACATGATGGGAGTCCACCTGTACCAATTTCAGTTGATTGGACATGATTTGGAAAGGCACACACCTGTCTATATAAGGTACCACAGTTGACAGTGCATGTCAGAGCACAAACCAAGCCATGAAGTCCAATTAATTGTCTGTAGACCTCAGAGACAGGATTGTATCGAGGCACAAATCTTGGGAAGGCTACAGAAAGCTTTCTGCAGCATTTAAGGTCGCAAACCTCATTTAAAAAGTGATGCGTCTGGCTAGCATCCTTGCTACAGATTTGTGCCCAAATCTGATAGTTGGAAATGTGCAACGGGTAGCTTTTAAGATGAAGAGCAGCGAGGAGGGAGACATTTAGCTAACATCACAATACAGGCAACATGTTATACTACAATAGAACACATACATTTAGGATCCAAGGAAGATTTACACTACATGACACTCAGACAGTAAAACAGTTTCTGTCAAGCTTGAAGTTCACTAAATTAACATGCTGCTTGCATTAAATAGTCAGCATACACTTTCTAAAACTCAAGAACAAGCAGTAATGTATGCATTAACTTTACCAAGTAAACTCAATGATAAACAAACATGACTTGAGTTCAATATATATTAACTTAACAGTTTATTTTAGCTATGTTAGACTAGGCATTTTCACCTGGTTGACCACACAAGGCCATCTGAAACAGCAAATATGTACAGTTAAATTCCAGATAACAATTTGGCAACCAACGTGCACAAAACTGTTTTCATAGATTAAATATATAAGATTGGCGTTACAGAGGGTGATGTTTGAATATTCATGTGAATGAAGAAGAGTATTCACTGGACACTTCACCCCAATATTAAACAATGCAGCCGCCCACATCGTATTTGCACTACGAGTGTGTTAAACGTGCATGCAGGCCAATGTCTGCATAATAAACAGACGGCAGCCCATCTCCACCACTCACATCTTTGAGAGTTTGGAAGCAGCCCCTCCGGTGACCTTGGCCACGCGTAGCTGCGACAGCTCGTTCTTCAGGTCATCCAGCTGCTTCAGGAGCTCCTCCTTCTTCTTGCCTCTCAGGTCTCTAGCCTTAATCTTAGCCTGGAACACCAAGCCCCCCCACATCATATTAAACCACATTCAACTGTGTCACTTTGTATAATATCCAGAGAGCTGGCGCTGACTGACATCGAATCAACACTTCTCAGTTTAAGCAAACACGCCAATAACTTTCACACTTCTTGCCAATGCAAATCCGTTTCAGCAATCCTTCAAGTGTGATATGCTGTAAGCACACATGCTAACCTATCGCCAGCCTGTAATATACAACTTTAGTTTTCCAGCTCGGTCGATTGATTAGTTCGTTCCAACAACATGCGTTACTTCGTGTCCCAGGCCTGTCTCCTCTATTAGACAAAAACGTTACGGTGCAGGTACGGTATTGTCAAATCGCTCGTAACAAAGTAGTATGCTATATGACTAAAACCCTAGGTGTTAAATTGACCTACTTTACTAGCGGAGCATGCCGTGTTGCTAAACAGGCTAAATCAAGCTAGTGCCCGAACACACGGGCTAACGCAAGACGCTGCTGATCGAGATACAATGAATCGTTAAACACACGCCGGCGTGCACATCAGCGTACTAGACGTGTGACACGAGTAGCTCAGGCCGTGTGAGGTGGTTGTGTGGTGGATATCTCCAACATTCACACGGCGGGCAGGGGGATCTCACCATGTTCTCCTCGCTGCCCAGATGGAAAGGCCGGACGTACCGCGTGTTCGCACAAAGCAGCTTCCGCAGGCTTCTTCTGGGGTTAAGGCTCCCGCATGCACACAGCGCCGCTCATCGGTCACCTGCTGCAGCGCTTCTGCGCGATCCACGGCTGTGAAATGCGTTGATGATTCATTTTTTTTTTTTCTTTCACAAATATTTAATCTTTGCGCTTTTAACGTAAAACGTCATCTATATAATCAATATTTATATATATGCTTTAAGTTGTGAATTACAGTAGTTTTCAAAATAATGGTTCACACTGATACTATGAATTGCTTATTTTGCGAAGACATGCAGTCAACGCCTTCGATTTATTGTCCCATTTATTGTCCCTCAAAAAAAAGTACAGTGAAATAAATCACAATGACAAGAGATCCAAAATAAATCACAGATTGAATAATGAAAACAAACTGCAGTAACAGAGTGTTATCACTTGTCAAAACTACATAGGATCACATTTTTATGGTAAAACATTTCGTTTTAATGCATGTATTGTAATTGTTCTGAGAGTTCCACAGCATGTAGGCCTTCCATGCGATGCCTGCGGTGTCCTACTCGATCTGTGGTTACTTTTATTCCCTGTTCTGCACATAAGCCACCAGTCATATCAATTAGCAGATGTGTTTTCTTCAACTTCAGTAAAAACAGTTAACCGACAAGGTGTGCTGAAAGTAAAAAAGAAAATAAAATAAAAAATGAAACGTTCCTTTTCCTTTGACATATGATAGTGCTATCCAATACTGCAGAGAACATATGCCACCAGTCATAAATCAACATCAGATGCGTTTTCTTGAACTTCAGTAAAAACAGATAGCGGACAAGGTGTGCAAAAAGTAAAAACCCAAATTGAAAACATTCCCCCTCCAGATGTTATGCTATTATCCAATACAGCTCCAGCACATTGCAGCATGCCAAACCGGGCTGAAGGTGCATGTTTTTAAATAACTGCCACAAAGACCATATAAAGAAGCAGTTTTTCATTAACAAGCCAAATGAGTGTTAACACACAGTATTTGATGCACTAATGTGTATACTGTTGCAATTTATTCTGTGCCTTGCTTGTGTATAGAAACATTTGACTAATTCTTTAACCTGTTAAACTGGCATTAGTACTCCAGAAAGCAGACTTTTTTTTGCCATTTCGCATATTCTGTCAAATAAATCAAGGTTAAAATTTAAAACATCATGAAAAAGTAAATCAAAATAATTTAACAATGTCACACAAGGCGTTTTCAGGCGTCAGAGAGGGTAGTCTCAACGCTACACATGCAGACAACAGACCCAGAAGATCATGTCTTTACTTTGTTAAGACTTGCAGAATGGGCAAGACAGAGAAATGGACAGTGAAACCAAATGACAAACAGGCAGAAGTGATAGTGGTGGGTGTACAAGGACATAAACACTGTAACCGGGCCACCGCAAACCAGTCGCATCAACTCATTTATAAAGTTCTAAATTTATACTTTATGTACAATATCATATAAATATACATGTGGAATGTAGTTTTATTTACATTAACACAAGGCAGAAAAAGGTAGCGTTAAGTTGTCTTCATTGTACCCATGATTCAGTTACGCTATTCAATTAGTCATATATTGCAAGCAAACAGACGTTAGCTACACTGCTAATAGCCAAAGCCCTTGCAGCGGTCTCAGACAAAGAGCCATCAAGGCACAAGAGGGCCATCAGTTCCCCACTGGTTCCCCACTGGTTCCCCACTGGTTCAAAGTGTGCTTATCTGTGGGGCAGTTGGTTAGAATATATACACCTTTATATACACCTTTATTTAACCGATATAGAATAGAACTGAAGCCTGCGGGCTCCTTTGTGCCTTGGGGTGGTTTGTTTGAGAACTGATTTACAAAATTACATGAAATGACCAGGATGAAACACCCGATTAAAACCTAAGAGAACACAGTTCAGAAATCAACTAATTAAATAATTCATCAAGAGAAGAGGATGGAAGGGAACAAGGCCGTCGCCCTTTACATCGTCTCCCTCACCCTTAGCAACCACTGAACAGTACGGTAACCTCATTGCAGCAGTGGACATGGTCTAGGTTGCCTGATCCCTTTAAGACGCGCTAGGAGTGTGACATCTGGGGATGCGACCATGAAACAGCACATGCCTATAGCGCACCGCGACGTGTCTCTGTGTGACATGACACTGGGATGAACAAACGCTCTGTGATCCGTCCAGAAGAACCAGATACTCTAATACTTGCCATCTGTAGCATTTAAGGAACACAAACCCCAAAACAGCAACCGATTAGAACCAAGCCTTTCTCCCTCACGGAGGAGTGAAAGCCTTCTTTATTCCCAAGAAAGGAGAGGCGGGGGAAGGGGAGGGGTGGGCGTCCTCCTGAAAAGGATGCGCGACACACAGAGCTCCTAAAGTCTTCCTGTGTCGCCTGCTTCCACCGCTGGAGGACATGTCGCTCCATCTCAGCCTTACCAATGTCAGCTCCAGTGGGCCGGTGCTCCTGAGATAGAGGGCCGAACGATGCCCTTGGGAGAAGGCTTTGACCCGAACCACGACATCTGCAGGAGGGGAGAAGACAGCAGTCAACAGCAGTCAGGCTAGCAGGGCTCAGGTCAATGGGACCACGGTCATCAATGCAGCGCTCACCTTATATTCTAGTGTTTGCTTCAGCATGTCCTCCTCTTCGCGTGTGAAGTTAAGCAACACCGACACAGCTCTTATTAGCTGATATGCCTGGGACAGCAGCAAGATAAAACGTTTTGTATTATTAACCAAGGACCAGGATTATTCACCCATTCCCAGTCCTAACCCAAGTCAGTAGTTAGTAGCTATTGGGAACCTAATGATGCTAGGACATCAATGGTAAGGGGTTGCCTGTTTAGGATTGGTCACCTGCTACGTCCACTAGGCACGTCAAGTGTGTATAATATTAGTAGCTCTGTGTGTTTATCCTTTATGTCGTTTCACTGAACTATTCTATTTCAAGAAACAGATCTCACTAAAATATATATTATACCCATGACATGCCATCTCACACACGTCTGACTGAGGTAAAACAATAAGGCTTCTCCAGCCAGAACCTGGCGTGCAGGTGCCACATTCCACAAGCCGTGGCTGGGCCACCTGAGCACGAACACCGCTTGGTTTAGAAGCTTCACTAGGGTAGCATGGCAGCGCTGCATTCACCTCGGCCTCCCTGGAGGACATGAACTTCAGCACCACGTGCTTCAGATACTCAAAGTTGATCTCCCGCGAGTCGCTGAGGTCCGAGGTGTTGGTGACAGTGGTGTTGGCGGTGGGGAGCCGTGGAGCCCCCGGGGCGGGGGGCCCAGGCGCTGCCCCTAGGGGCAGGGATGGGGACGGCTCTGGGCACAACCTCTCCTGTCTGCAGCCCTGGCTCTCCACGGGCCTCTCCTCGGGGTCAGGCTTCAGTTTCTACACACTCACACACACACACACGCGCACGCACGCACACACGCACACACGCAAAAACACGCGCACACACGGCACAAAAAAAAGCACTGAGGTTCCTGTGTGTGTGTGTGTGTGTGCCTGTCTTGTGTGTATGCCTGTGCGTGTATATGTTGTGTGTGCGCTTGTGCAGTGTGTGTGTGTTGTGCGTGCACGCTGTGTGTGTGCGTGCCTGTGTGCTCTGTGCTTGTGCGTTGTGTATGCCTGTGTGTATGTGTGCGCGCGTGTTGTGTGTGTGCACCTGTGCAATGTGTGTGTGTGCGCGCGCACGCGTTGGGTGTTGTGTTGTGCATGCCTGTGCGTGTATGTTGCATGTGTTGTGTGTGTGTGCACCTGTGAGTGTGCGCCTGTGTGTGTTGTGTGTGAGTGGGGGTCTCACCAGCTCTCTCTGCAGGGTCCTCTTCAGCTCTGCCAGCCTCTGTTGCAGCTGCCTGATGGTCTGGAAGACAACAACAGGCCGGGGGTCAGAGGTCACACAAGCTGGGCGTTACACTGAGGAATTAGTTGGGAGACTAAACGACACAAGGCCATGGTTGATGGTAATGAAATAAACAAGAGCACTGCACTAGCATCGTACAATGCTAACAGCCAATCAAAGTCTACTAGCCAACTTCCTGATAGCGCTGACATGCTAACAGCCTACGTGCTCATGAACAGAAGAGGCTGAGACCAGTGAGGCGCGAACCTCTCTAGCCCACAGATCAGCCTGTAGCTGCTGGAGAACGAGGAGAAGATACCTTGTTCTTGTCACTGATCTGCTGCTCCAGGTCCCTGTTGACCTTGTGCATGTGATCAAGGTCGTCCGTGGTCACGCTGCCGTTCTGCACCGGCTCACACACCTCAGGGGGCTGCAGCTGCTCCGTCAGCGTCTCCACCTCCACCTCCAGGAACGACATCTGGAGGACGACACACGGTTAGCATCACATAACACAGCACAGCTATCATAACATTTCATAACACAGTACAGCTAACATAACATAGCACAGCACAGCTAACATAACATAGCACAGCTAACATAACACTACATAACACAGTACAGCTAACATAACATAGCACAGCTATCATAACATTTCATAACACAGTACAGCTAACATAACATAGCACAGCTAACATAACATAACACAGCACAGCTAACATAACATTACATAGCACAGCTAACATAACATTACATAGCACAGCTAACATAACATTACATAACACAGCACAGCTAACATACCATTACATAACACAGTACAGCTAACATAACACAGCTAACATAACATAGCACAGCTAACATAACATTACATAGCACAGCTAACATACCATTACAAAACACAGTACAGCTACCCAGCCACCTCAAGAGAATGGAACCCCAAAGATATTGACAGAACAAGCCTACACACCAACATACCCCATAACACATACAGCTAACATAACATTACATAACACAGTACAGCTATCATAGCACAGCTAACATAACATTACATAACACAGCACAGCTAACATAACATCATATAACACAGTACAGCTAACATAACATTACATAACACAGCTAACATAACATTATATAACACAGCACAGCTAACATAACACTACATAACACAGCACAGCTAACATAACATTATATAACACAGTACAGCTATCATAGCACAGCTATCATAGCATAGTATAGCAGAGCTAACATACAGTAAATGGGCGTATTTTTTATATAGCGCTTTTTTTTAAAATCCAAAGCGCTTTTGTGTGTGTATGTATGTGTGTGTGTGTGTGTGTGTACTGACCCGTGATTGGCAGGAGTCCAGCTGCTGTGATTGGCTGAGCACCTCCTCCCTGAGGCTGGCCAGCTGTGCGTCCTTGTCCCACTCCTGGGCCCGCCTCCTTTCCACCTCCTCCTCCAGGCTGCTCTGCGCCGCCTGGAGCTCTGCAGCCAATCACAACCAGGTTACCCCTGACGGCACGCTCATGTCATCATGATGGCATCAATAATGGGGTCAGGTAAAGTCAGACATCCCCTAGTACAAGCACGCCCACTGCCCATATAGCGGGCATGCTCTCAAGGAACACAGCCGTGTGAACAAAGTTATGCATACCTCCACGAAGGGCGTCCACGTCCTGTTGTCTCTGCGTCAGCTGCTGGGAGACGCTAGCCAGCCGCTGCTCTGCAGCGTCCAGCGAGGTCGTCAGCTGTCCCACCTGGCAGAGAGCGAGCACAGCAGCGCCATCAGACGGCTGATAGCAGCTAGCTAATAACAGACGGCTAATAGCAGCTAGCTGATAGCAGCCACCTAATAACAGACGGCTAATAACAGCTAGCTAATAACAGACGGCTAATAACAGACGGCAAATAACAGACGGCAAATAACAGACGGCTAATAACAGCTAGCTGATAGCAGCCAGCTAATAACAGACGGCTAATAACAGCTAGCTAATAACAGACGGCTATTAACAGCTAGCTAATAGCAGCCAGCTAATAAGAGATGGCTAATAACAGCCGGCTAAAAGCACCTGCAGGTGCATCTGTGTGAAGACACACCTGGGCCTGGAGCTCCTCCTTCTGTCGCCTGCTGTCCTCCAGGGCCATGGCGATCTCCACACTGACCGTCTGACGACTCACCAGCTCAGCCTGTTACAGACACGCACACACACACGCACGCACACAAAACAGACACATAGGCACGGACGCACACAGCGAGACAGAACACATACAAAGAGACACACACACATGCACACACGTCGCACACTGTATTTATACAGTGATGTTCGTGGCTGAATGCACGTGAGGGCCAGCACAGCTTTCTGGCCGTCGCCATGACAACCACAATGGCGTGCTGATAAGGTGTCCAGAGGAGAAGTGGACCTGACCTTGGCCTCCTGCAGCTCCTCTGTCCTCCGCGCCACCATCTTGTCCGCCTCCTCCACGGCCTCCTGCAGCTCACCCTGGGACACACAGACACTTGAGACACGCCCACCCTGGGACACACAGACACTTGAGACACGCCCATGAGACACGCCCACCCTGGGACACACAGACACTTGAGACACGCCCACCCTGGGACACACAGACAGACACTTGAGACA
>JAODTR010080760.1:0-16044 GCA_025399935.1 Amblyopsis rosae | reverse complement strand
TTACATTACAGCTAATAGCCTAATACGGCGTTACATTACAGCTAATAGCCTAATACGGCGCTACATTACAGCTAATATCCTAATACGGCGTTACATTACAGCTAATAGCCTAATACGGCGCTACATTACAGCTAATAGCCTAATACGGCGCTACATTACAGCTAATAGCCTAATACAGCGTTACATTACAGCTAATAGCCTAATACGGCGCTACATTACAGCTAATAGTCTAATACGGCGCTACATTACAGCTAATAGCCTAATACGGCGCTACCTTGTGGATAATAGTCTATTACGGCGCTACCTTGCGGCTAATAGGCTAATACAGCGCTACCTTCAGTCTTAGCCTCATGTCAAGTGGTTTAACTATATGCAAATATAGTTCAATTTTATGCTAAACTATGTCCATAGAGGGTTGGATCCAATTATTTATATACAGTATATAGTTCTATGGGTCAATGTCTAAAACATAAACACAACAAGCACAACAAAAAATGAAACAAACAGAACACTATTCTCAACCTTAACTAAAGCTTTGCTCCAAGGTTGAATCCTGATGTCTGCCACATGGACTCGTTTTCTAAATAAACCTGGACACAGAACTAGAAGTTATTTACGGTGGTATTGAAATGCAAAGACAAAACGCATTCACCTTCTCTAGAACGCTCATCTTCTCCATCCATTCCTGAGGAAACAGGAGGAAGATTAAGAGAAAATCCACTTAACAACTGCGTAAGTGTGTGTGGCGCGCGGCTTCCATCATTCACCTGATCCTTCTTTTCCAAAGCTAGAGCCATTCCTTCGGCCATTTTGGCTCTGCTGGCCTGATGAGACTCATTCTGGTCTTGCAGTTTCCTCAGGGATGCTGAACAGCAACACAGGGGGGAATGAAAGAGACAACCAGGTTGGTTGGTGCGCCAGGCAGAGACAGGCCATGTGCGTGTGAGACAATGGGCAGGCATTGCAGTCGTTAGTAGCTGTGAGACATTAGCGCCAAACGTCTGGCTGGAAAAACAACCTACAGAACACAGATGCTTTTCCTACTATAGAAGCCAAGGCAAAGCAAGTCAGGACGGCTGGCAGACAAAACCCAGGTTGACAATAACACTGACGTGTTAGTTGTGTAACAAATAAATAATTAAATTGACCAAAGCAAGCTGCTATGAATGTATTAACTGAAAAAGGATAACAACGGTTATCTGATGTTATATTTGGCAGGAAGTCAACATACTGGAAGAAAAAAAGTTTTCCTCCCAATTGACAAGCATCGTCTGTGTAGCATATGACGTCAGATACAGCCTTAGCTTGGAAGCCATAGATTAGAACAGAGCTGCCAACATGGCCATGGTAGCTTTCCCTGAAAGAGTTGATGAAGTCACGTGATCAATCAATGAGCTTTTAGCCAGGAGATGAAGGCAAAGCCTCCTGCTGCCTCTTCATAAACTTCTTGTTGTTGTTTGAGGAACTAAAACTACCATGACCACTTTCTCCACAATGATGCATTAGGTGGACAGAGGTTACACAGGGCTTCCAAGATATGTACAAGCTATATCTGGAGCTAGCTATGCTAGACAGCCAACACTTGACGAGCAGGACGACGGAATAAAACAAAGTGATGCTCTGCAGAGGGGGTGCGATGAGCGGGCACACACAGGACAGGAGGAGGAGCAGGAGGAGGGAATAAAACAAAGTGATGCTCTGCAGAGAGGCAGAGGAGGTGCGAGGAGCGGGCACACACACAGGATAGGAGGAGCAGGAGCAGGAAGAGGAGGGAATAAAACAAAGTGATGCTCTGCAGAGAGGCAGAGGGGGTGCGAGGAGCGGGCACACACACAGGAGAGGAGGAGCAGGAGGAGGAGGAGGGACTAAAACAAAGTGATGCTCTGCAGAGAGGCAGAGGGGGTGCGAGGAGCGGGCACACACAGGAGAGGAGGAGCAGGAGGAGGAGGAGGGTACGTACAATCCTGGTGTTTCTCTAAAGCAACCTCAAGCTTCTCCTTGGTCTTCTGCATAAGTCTCAGCTGCTCAGCATAGTCTAGTGGCCGGACGTGAGATGACGGGTGGGGAGCATCACACACACACACACACGCACACACACACACACGCGCGCACACACACACGCGCGCACACACACACACGGGAAGAGACAACAGGCCAGAGGTGGTAAAGGGAAGGCAGAGGGTAACCAGGGTAACAAGGGGAGATGACAAACATGATTGACAAATAATGGGAAGAAAAATAAAGAATGATTTTCTTACATGAGAAAACCATCCTGACAACACACAGTCTCAACTGTCCCAAGGGGTTCACACACAGCTGCATACACCACCCAGAGGAGGGAGAGGGTACTACACTAGGGTAGCTGTGACGTGCACTTCAAGCATTTGCTTCTGCTGCAGCTGATGAAACCATCTTTACACAAGCCTTTAACACCGAGCCGCTACTTGGCAACATGTGCGTTCTCCAGACAGTCTGCTGTTAAATCAACCCATTTGACACTAGTCTGACCTACAGATCGTCTACTGGGCAGAGGTCCTCGATGGCTTTGAGGTAACCGCTAAAAAGCAGTGAAAGAAAATAAACGGATTTCATCTTTAAATCAATTCAACTGAGATTTATGTCAGGTCATTTAGCAAACACCTCTATCCATGCGACTATGGATGAGTAGCTATAAACATATCACAAAGAGCAGGTGGCTCTCCCAGCTATAACACAGTGTTGCTGCTATGTATCGTTATGACATCATGCCTATTGCCCAGTCATGAAAGCCTTTCCACTTGGTTTGAATGAATTGATAGCCAGGTGTAAGCAGGGGTGGGTTGCCCAGAGAGACTCAGCATACCCTCCCTGTTTCACACAACACTTGCCATACACGTTTAGCCATTTAGAACAAGTGGGAAATCCAATATTGTAGATTTAATACAACAGTCATATTACGTAACAGGTGAGCTTCCCTGGAAAACTCACTTGGGCAGACTTGCAACATCCCTTTAATCATTTTAATCGTCAAAGCAATTATGTCGAAGTGGCTTAAATAGTGCTGGTTCTGTGTCTACAATGCATTAAATGTATTGTTCCTTGTCCCTGAACAAATAAAGGAGAAATAAACCAACAACATGTCTCAGGGTTGTTTGTTTAGTGCTTCTCTTTACTAATGTTAAGTCAATAGCTTTCCCTGAGCACCAGGCATGATTCCGCACTCAGAAATCCCCTGATTATATTCCATATGCCACTGGCGGAAACATATTGTCCGTGTCATATTTCCTACTTGAATATAAAATAGTGCATTTCAGAGCAGACTACTGCATGTCAAGTCACAATATCTGCTCTGAACACAAGACAAAGGACAAACTGGGCCTGTTACGGTTATTCCCAGCAGTCATGCTGGTATAAACAACTCAATTTGAGTGTATGTATTTATTTTACACAGCAGCAGGTTTTACCTGATAGTTTGGCCTCCAGCTTACGAATCTGATCATTCCTTCTGAGTATTTGGGACGAGAGGTCATCCCTGGAGCTGCTGCCATCAGACGCCTAAACAAAGAGACACGTTATAGGGAGACATAACGCAGGACATCGCTTTCACTTCCCTTAAGAAAGATGCATCGCTGCAGATTTCCTTTAAGCCTAAAATGAGCCATTACTCTGTTGTGCCGTATCTCTAGCCTGCAATGTTCACATGACTGCAGGCTTATATACAGCCCACAGATGACACACTATGATTTGTGTATATTTATAAGGCTTTTCTACAGTTTCATTCTTTATGATGCTGTTTAGCTAAGTGTTATTTAGTTAGTTTACTTATCCATACGTATGCATTTCAATGAGGTCGTTTAGCAGAGACTTTTATCCAAACCAAAGAGTTCCAGACAGACAGTATAATGAAGCAGGCATCTTGCAGGTGTGGAAGGAACAAAACCCTTTGGACTGAGAGCCCTATCCGCTAGGTAAGACCACAACAGCCTTCAAAGTAGGGCTGCATGATATTGATGAAATGTGATATTGCGCAATTGATCATGAAAATTGCAATATTGATTAATTTAAATATTTTTAAACATACGTTAAAAAATAAACAAAGGTCAAAATGCATAAGAATATATTCATGACAACACATTTTCAACTGACCGTCATGTTGGACTGGTACAACATCAGTCATTCCAAGCTACCGAGGAGGCATTCATTTGACCACTAATGTTTCCTCTTCCATCTCTATTGTGTCATGAGCTTCCACAGCCACACATATTACTGCTCTGTCTAAATCACACACGACTAAGCCATACTTCCTGCAACATTTTCAATATGATATTGCACAACGACGATACTGAATCGATATATTGTGCACCCCTACTTCAAAGGCCTGGTTCTGAAGAGAGCGCGTGTCACTGGCCCAGTGTCTTTGGAGAAGGGGCCGTGATCAATTATAGACGCAGACAGGACATCCAAAACCCTGGAGTGTTGCTGTCGTTGATGTATCTGTGTCGGGCTGCAGCTCTCACGGCTTATAATAATAATAATAATAATAATAATAATAATAATAACAACACATTTTAGTTATAGGTGCCTTTCAAGCAACCAAGGTCACCTTACAAGACATGAGTAAATAACAATGTGACAATAAATTAATGGAATAAACAGAACAAGATACAATACAATCAGTAAGGTTCTAAAATCTATTAAGAAGACAGAAGCTTGTTGTGATCAGATGAGCAGTGACCAGGTTGAATATGCCCGTTTAAAGATGTGTGTTTTAAGAGAGAACCAATGTTATGGATGTCTGGTGGAAAGGAGTTCCAGAGGTGGGGGGCAGAGCGTCTGAAGGTTCTAAACCCCCTGGTGGCTCCGGAGACAAATCTCCTCCCTCACATGGTCCACCTCCAATCCTTCCCCAGCCTGCCTTGACCCATATGCTATGCTGGCATGAGTCTAATAGTTCATATCAGCTTGTGTGGATGTTTACATTCAATTAAACAGGTAACACTATGCCATTACTTCAGCAGGAAGAGCCTGCTGCATGTGTTGATGCTGCGCTAAATTATTTAGCAGGGAGCACCTGAGAAGCAGCTTGTTGGCACGACGACGCATTCTCAATCTAAAGAAAGGGCAATTATGATGTCTGTTTTGTATTGTGAAAGATATGACTGCTTCCACGTATGAAGACAGAAGACTGAGGCTGCATAGACACAAACTGTGTCACGATCCGTTCTCAACACGGAAGTCTCAAAGAATGAGGAGCCTTCAAAGCCAAGCGCCATCTTATGAAATTAGGAAAATGTCACCCAACAGAGTGCCCATTCATACGCCTACTGTGAGACACACACTGTCCAATGGGCCTGGAACCAAGCGGGTGAGGCTGACCCTGGGACAGGGCATCAGGTTGAGCCACTTGCTCCCAGACAGAGCAGCACATTATTCCGCCTGCATTTCTCAGACCAAAGCCCCTCCCACTGCATTGTCCAAGGATGTCAATCACACCCAGGCAGTTAGAACTGGAACTGTGAGGCATGGACAGTAATGGTGGATGAAAGATGCTTTTATTTGAGTTTTGGAGAAGAATTTGGAAGAGAAGAGTACTTCTGGACTTAAGTAAGGAGAACCCTGAAGGTTGATTTGAGAAATAAAATGATGATTCATTATTATTAACTACTAATCTACTACTATTATTATCACCATTACTTCAGTTGTCACACTAGGCCAGAAAGACACATATTGCCACAAGATAAAGTAAAACTGTCCTCATGACATTAAATGAACAACATACAAACAGCATACTGTATTGTACGGTTATGGTTTCTGTTGACCTTTCAGCATCAAATTAAAGTTCAGATATGGGTTGTGAGATAACGGCCTAGTCTAAAAATACAGCTCCCCAGTGTAGCAAGTCATTGCTTCAGGACATGAACCAGTTTGGTGCATCCAGACAAACTGTCTAGAAAGCTACATACAAATATTAAATTAAGATGAGTACATTCTGGCTACATCCACTATATCAAACAATACCCAGAAATAAGGATTTTACTGGTTAGCATAGCTCTACCATTTATTTGTTCCTAACATTTTAACGTTGAGTTATGAAGCATGAAGCAGGGCTACTGGACTATGGGAAATATAATAATCATGATTATTTTTAGTCAATATTGAAATCACAATTTAACACAATTAAGCATTGACTATGAAGATATGTTGCATTTAATGCACATAATAAAACTGTGAAACTAGTGAGGAGTGAAAACACCTTCAAATGTCAAATGTCCCTTAATACTTTCCACCTTTCACTTTCACCCTGTCATTCAGAACCCAAGACAAAATAAGAGAGACAATTGTCTTTTTTTCCTGATTATATTGTTTTTGTGCATGTGTAAATTGGACTTAATGCACAGCCCTAGCGTGAAGCATCTCTAGGTGTAACACACAGTTTGACACACGCGTTTCCAACACCCAGCCTAACCCTATGACCTATGACCTCATGTCCCAGCCTCAGAGGCAGGCCCACAACAGCACTACTTACAAAGTCATCGCCAGAGTCCGCTCCCGCAGACGTGATGGACTCCTTGCTGACGGAGCGAGGGATTCGCACGCCACTTCGAGGGGCGGTGGCAGCCTCCTCCGCAATCTTCTTCTTTAGTTTGGCAAACATCTCGCCCACTTATCTGGTTTCTGTTTCTTCTGGTGGGCAGCGGACAGCTGGGTGGGGGTGCGGTACCGACCCAAAGACCACACTGGTCGTCATGTTGCTACATCTGAACTTGAACAATAATCGCGTTAACATGCAGGCCAGGTCATTAAATGAACAACCTGCCTGGAGCAATCCTCAATGTCAGATGAAGCAATACAACACTTTGAATCATACAGTCAACGTTATAACGTAGGGTCCTGTTATAAAAGCTTGGTTGTGGAATGCCTGTCTCTTATATCTGTGATCCCTAGGCTCATAATATTTCAGATCAAGGCGCTGAAAACGTTTGGTTAGCCTGTCTGAACAGCTGCTCCGTTTTATTTAACGCTTTTCATTGGCCAATTCATTCTATTGTGTTTGTTTATCCTGAGGTTTCTGCTGTTGTGTTACATATCGTGCCATTTAAAAAATGTCTTGTTAGTATGTTTTTTCTTTAATGTAAAACACTAGATGATTTTATATGAAAGGTGCAATACAAAAATCTTAATTAACTGTATGCAGATTTTGATTAGCCAAATCATTCTGAATTAAACTAGGATTAATTAAACATATGTTAATTTATACTATATATTCGCAAACAATTGTGCTTTAATAAGTAATAGACGCATACAGTAATATGGCTGATCATGCAAAATATCAAGTCTAGTTTGACTGTCATTGGTCCAATAAATAATTAATTAATAAATAATACGTTTACATGTCCACGCCAATAAATATATTATATGATATTATTTGTATACGCATTGACGTGTACAGTAACGAATAATGACCTAGTTGAGTAGTAACAATAATAAAAGCCAATACGTATTCAACGGGAGATACCGTTAGCACCGCTGTGCATTAGCCTGCATGCTTGGCTCTTACATTGTCCTATCGGTAAAATGTCTCAGTCGATTGCGTCTTAGTATCTTAGTTGGGAGTCGGTTCGTCCTTTCTCCGGTTATTCGGAATAAGTTGCTGTCATTATCCACGGTGTTGTTAGTTGGCTCGGCTGCCGAGCTCTGTGCTGCTTGCTGAGCTAGCTAACAACCTACACGTCATCAACCCTACTGCGCATGTGACCGACCACGTGACCTGCACAGGAACCCTAGCTGTCAAGGGTTGTGTACAAACTCCTTGGGAATAGTTCACATCAGAGTGGATGTTGTGGACGTGACCTAAGAGTGATACATATTGTTTTATGACAATAATAGCGATGCATATGACGATTTGAATTTTAACAAAAAAAAATACATAAATATTGTGTAACCATATTTCCATCACTCAAGCTTTCTTGTTGAATTCTTGCAATGTTTACATTTTTAACTTGTTAAACATCTCAAATGACAAATCCTAAATAACCTCAAGACAGTAAGCACATTACATACTAGGCCTTTATTTTTTGGGAGAAATTGGGATAGAAATAAGGGTGCTGTACATTCCCATTAAGATTTAAATATGCATTTAAACCAAGATAGACTATATTAATAACATTCTGATTGCGTTTTAGTGACATCATTTAAATCTAGTCTAATAATTTCAAATGCAATGTTGCCAACACTTAAAATCAGTTAATGCACATTTGATTGTTTTGAGGTTTGTTTGTTGGACGTATAAGGTCGACAATCGACAAATACAGTACATATATGCTGAGGGTAACATGTTTATTTAGAAGATGATTACAAGTGTATATGTGCATGAAAACAATACACACATTAAGGTAAAAGCATTTTGCTTTAGTGCAGTGCTACAATGTCATTATCTTACATATAACAAAAATACCATAACAAAAATAGGATAAAACATTGTATTTAACATAATACACAGATTGCTGTTCAGGACAAATTGTTACTGAGTTTACTATGGACTCTATAAATATGCTAATTGTACAAGGGTCTGTTTTAAACATTTGTCTATAAAACATTTACACAGCATCGCCAAACAACAGTTTACATTAAGGGGCCGAACAGCAGCAGATAAGTCCGAAATTCATTGAAACGGTGGAATAACAGCATTATTTGCAAGTGCAGAAATAACTAACGGTTGGCACCATAAGCATAAATTCAATGACAAGGTACAATGCAAAATCAACATGGGCTTTACCAATGCTGATGCCACTCTCTGACTACATACTGCAGTCAGCTGAGCATCGCAGCACAGACCAACCGCGACGGGAGAGGAGACTTTGGTGACGCGCTTATTATAGGAAATACGGGGTGGTTGTTCTGGGTGGAATAACCCTTTCTGAGTCAGGCACGGCCCTGAACAGCTTGGGTTCCCTGGTATTGGCATCCTTGAACACCATGATGGAAGCGATGTTGCCACAGCGATAACAGTAGTTTGGGGCTGACCACACTGTGACCAGTTTCTCATCAAACATGAACTTGTAGCCTTCGTGGACGAGCTGATGTGCTCGGCAAATCAACTTCAAGTTGTTGATATGAACAAACTTCATTGGTTTGGGATATGAAGAGAGACAAATACAGAAGTCAGAAACATTTCAGTTGCAATACGGCACAACTAATAATACAAAAAACATCCGCTTCCTATTTTGATAGGCTACTGCCAGTGCCAGCACAGTGTTTTGTTGAGACATCTCAAAATGTAATACCACATGCATTAATATTTTGATGAATGGAAACTAAAATCGAAACATTGTTCAAACTAAATTTCCTGATATTCCATGATTTTACCATTTCCTAACCTTCCACGCCTGGAATCATTTTTAAATTACAGAAACTCCATGACCAGTGGGAACCCTGAGCACGGCTAACATAAGTAAAAGGACCAAACGTCCATCTCACCTCATTGGTGACCTTGGCACCAAAGAGCCAACCGGCTCCTCGGGGGCTGATGGCCCAGGTGTCGACGTCTTCTGGGTCGGACCACACCAGGTCACAAAATGCTCCTTTGTGGGGGATCTCTTGGTTGCGTTCAATGGTTCTGATTTGGTCCAGTGTCTTTATGTCCGGAGAGAGGCCTCCATGGACACACAGGATCTGCTCATCCATCAACTGACAAATCACACGGATGTCACGGTGAAGGAGCGCTGCCATGAACAGCAGCAGGAAAACAGTGTTGTTTATGTACATCTACTCACCGCAGCAACTGTTAGCATATCAAACACTTTGGTACAATAACGCCACGCGTTTGCATTCCCATACTTGGTCTGGCATTCATCTGCAAGGCAAAGAGAAGGCCTGTTTAGATTGACAAATCTCAAAGTGCAGTGTGTTATTAGACCTGTCACGGTAATCACAACATCGACTTATCGTGCGATATACGGCCATGACCTCAATCATTTGTTAGACGTCAGTAATATTGCCTGCTGCATTTACATGCGTGTTGCTGACATAAGAACGTTAGCCATGTTGTGCTGCTTCTGCCATTCGCACACACACGCAAAGCAGACAGCGGAAGGTCAAAGACGTTTTAATAGAAGTTAATAGAAGCTTTAAAAGATGTTTTCCAGATGTTTAACCACTCATAACGAACAATGACAATAGCGGATCAACACTGTTTATATGATTCTGACAATAATATAGTTCATCGCAATCATTTCCTGGACAATATATCGCCCTACAAAAAAGTTATCGTGTCATTTTGGCAAAATGGAGCATGTTTGAGCGAATCAGGGCCCTGTAAACAAATGCCTTCATCTGCAATCAAATAGCATTTTTAGCTTTTGCATACATACTTAAATTCAACTAAGGGATTTATGTTTAGCCATGTATACAACACTGCACAGATATTATATACAGAATGTATATTCTACACAAATGCAAATACGCTGGCCAAAATAAGAGGTGTATATAAATATTTCTCAAACCACATAATTAATGTATACACTACACATGTATTATCGGTGTAGGGTTGGGTACACACACACATATCACATTTCCAGTAAAAATTAGACACTAAATAATGTAATACCGCCAATAATAAGAAACGCATTAGGTTTGCTTATTTTGCCCTATTTAGAAACTCTCACCATAAAAGCCATACACTTGGGTTATCTGTCTGCTTTCGTGGTTTCCACGGAGAAGAGTGATGCGGTCAGGCCATTTTGCCTTCAACACCAGCAGGTACGTGAAGGTCTCCAGGCTGTAATATCCTCTGTCAACAAAGTCACCCTGAAAAAGGCAAACAGTTGAGGTAAGTTATTTTGCCCAGCCATACTTTACTATACTGTAAAGCCCACTATATTCTTGCTTTTAACTAAGCGTATGCAAGATGGCTGCCAGGCGTATTGGGCGCGTATCCTGCGGAATGCTGCGTAGTTTGTGTGCGTCCTCAGAAATGAACGCCACGCGTACGCATGATGCAATACAGCACATGAACGTGGGGGCAGTATAGAAGGATCATACAGGCAGATCAACAGCAGTCTCTGAACAAATAACAACAATGGTGGAAGTTTCAAAGAGAAGTTAGTAGAGCTAGTCCGTAATTAACATCTATAAGATGTCACCATGCCGCTCCACATGTTGACATGATGGTTGTTGTGGAAATTAGGAGGTAGTCAAGGAAAATATTCAGTTTCGGCCAGGAGTGACTCAGCCCTGATCTGCCCCCTACTGGACACATTTAAATCCTCCAAACACACGCAAGGTACACAGGCAAGGATGTGAACAATTCCTTTTGCGAGGCGAAGCAAGTACATCGGGGCATTTACACCATAGGAGACACTAAACAACAACATCCAAATAATAACAACTGCAGTCACTAACAAGTGTAACCTTTACATCTACAGCTAGAAAGCATTGATACATGGGTAGGTAATTGGGACAACTACACAGTATGGTTTAAAAATAAAAGGCAAAAGCAGTTGGACATAGAGTGCAAAACCACTTTTCAACATCATCTCCACCGTGGTGGAATGCAACTGAAACAGTAGTACCAACCATGAATATGTAGTTTGTGTCTGGAACTTGGCCACCAGTTCTGAAGAGTTCACAAAGGTCATAAAACTGAGAAACAAAAAGAACATGTTTGAGTATCAAAAAGCGGTGCGAGCAGAGAAACATGACATCAACCACGGACGTGTCCAACTGCAGCGAATACAGGACAGGCCAATAAAACAAAGCGCGTGCATACCTTGCTGACAGCTCTGTACGTACCTGTCCATGTATATCACCACATACTGTCACAGGAGTAGAAACAGGCTGGACGTTTGACTCCTCCAGGAGAAGGTCACACACATAGTCACATAATCTCTGCGGAAGTGGACAACATCATTGTAATCAACAGTAATAACATTCTGCACTGTTGTGCTGCTCTGTGTTTTTGAAGCCTCCACTTTTAGGTCAGTGTGAAGAATACAAATACATATAACACAAAATAATCCCATTCTTAAGAAATAACTGTCTTGAAGCAGGGGTTGTGGGTCAAATTGTAAAACCTACAAAGGACATGCCTGTCAGTATGCAAGTGACACGAGGACCCTATTTTGTTTGTATTCAAGATAGTTTCAGTTTTGGGCTGGTTTCACACTTCTAACGAAGCAGTTACCAATGTATTGACATTGGGATGCGAGGGTGATGCATTTTTACGGGTACTATACAAAGGCAATTAAACCCGCCTGCCTGCTTACGAGACATGCATCAGTCCACATATTCGACATACAAATAAAATCCACTGCAGTCCTGCATATTTCATTTACAAATCTATGTATTCAAGCGGTTCCCTGTTTTACGTTTACAGCTTGAATGCAATACAAAACATGGGTTGGTGATTTATCCAACTGGCAGATGTGTTTTGAATACTACAATGGTACTGTAGCTCCATTCCCAGCAACACATCTGCAATATAAGCAAAGTCATGCAAGGTTGGTGGTAGTTAGGTTGGTGATTGTTCAAATATATGCATATATCTTAAGCGTTATTAGACTTAAATCGAAATAGTAGGGGCACAAAATCCTACTTGAGATGTTGTCTAACCAGTATATCTAATATAACACGAATCAGCCGCACCATACCAAGTAGGTTCGTCTAACATCTGGACATCTGGTTAAAAGAGTGTTTTAGCACCAGTCTGGTCCAGTAGCCGGGTCGGTAGTGTAGAGTAGATCAGATACAGGCATTCAAGCGCCCTGCACCGTAACTGATTTGAGCTACGAGGTTAGTTCATAATGTGGCTGATAATTCATTTATTACGGATAATACAACAGTAATGTGTCAATAGCCATGTCCACTAAACCAAAGTACGTATAGGCTCTATATGGTGTGTCTGACATAAGCTCATAGAGTTGTTATGAATGAACTGCCGGTACGGTACCCCAGATCCCCCCCGACTAGCGAGCTAGTAAACTACTTAGCTATATGCTAGAGGTTAGCAAATGAACATATTGTAAAATACGACAAGTGATAGCTCATTAATACACGTCAGCGCCCCGTGGAACCTTCAAAACGAACACTGTATATCTGTTGTTACCTTAAGGTCATTTTCTGGGAGGTATTTGCATTGCTTTGCAATCTCCGCATATTTGTCCAAGTCCAGAGGCGCCATTGTTGTACACAGCAAACCCAAGACGCTAGCGCAGATAGCTTCCTGGGAGCCGGAGCTTATCCTGCTATACTGCCACCTATCGGCGACATTTATGCATTGTTTATAATTACCAAATATTTAAGAATCGATATATAATAATACTTTATATAATTTAAGTAATACTGTTATTCATTATTATTATTATTATTATTATTATTATTATTACTCGATCTAACTAATCTGGTTATAATTACCATACTTTTTATCGTTATTATTTATTGTATTATTTATAATTATTTATAACACAAACGTTCAAAACGTTATAAAGAATATATATACTATTTGTAGCCTACATTGAAAGCGCAATTTACTTAGAAATTACTTGGTCATTAAGAGCTCTATATTCACAGTTATCCCTCTCAGTCTACATTTATAATGTTTAATTAAAATGTATAAATTGTTTATATTATTATATAGGCTAGTACAATTTTTATCAATTTCTAAACCACTAAAACCCATTCTCTGAACCAAATGCTCAATGACTTGAAGTCAAGTCAATTTTATATATACAGCCCTTAATCACGTTGCAGTCTTAAAGGGCTGTACAACATACATTTCACATGGAAACAAACAACACCCCCTAAACTGCTCCTCTAAACAAATGTATTGATTTGATAACTACTTTGGCATACGCATAAACTGTTTTCACCTAGTTATACACAATTTGCAGAGTCTTTTTGCAAAGCTTTCACACACATTTCAAACACATTCTCACTCACTAAAACACTTTTTGCAATGTGTTACACTTGTGATGCATACAGTAATGTCAGTTAAACACAGATGTCTCATCTTAAACACAATACCTCAATATTGATCACACATGTTGCTAAAGATGTGAAGAAACCAAAGTAAGACCATTCAGTGGACAGGTTGTTGCAGATTGATAGAAGTAGATGTCGGTCATAGGTATATGACTGACAACCTTATACCAGGGAAGGTCTCCTACAGGCCATGGGATTGGCCCATGGATTTGCTAGGGACAACATGCTGTAGATTAAGTCCCTTGAGCTGACCTAGCACAATGACTGATGCAGAGGCCCTATGAGTCCGTTTGATTGTACATTTACAATGTACTGTACGTTGTCAGTGTCATGTCAGTGATAAATCTACTGACTTGTGAATATTTGTTTATTGACTAAACAATCATTAAACATTTTTGGAGCTGCCCTGAACACTGTTTTCCATAGTTTGAGCTTGTGTGTAAATAATGATCTGTAGTGTTTACATTTTGACTGGCTGTGGTATAATCTGACAACATTGTTTCATTTTGAGAACAGATAATTCTGGTTTGATGCAATTGTTACATTTTGTAAGAAGAGTCAGAGTTTTTTTTAATGTAGTTTGAAAATTGGGGTTTGTGTATAAACATTTGAGAAAATGCATGAAGGCTTCAAGATATTTCTTAGCAATTGAGATAAACTGTGAAACTGTAATGACATATGTGACTTCTATTGTATAATAATGTTTTATCAACGCCCCCCACGAGACATTTACAGTCTCCCCATTGGCTACGGAATGTGTCAATCTGCGGCGCACAAGGTAGGTTGCACAGCGCTTGAAGTCGCGACCAGTTCACCGAGCAACAATTACGCGTAGTGCAGACACCGACGACACCAATGGTGGAGCACGCCATACGCAGGTCAATCCGGGGAACGGTCTGAGGAAGACCATTATAGGGGTCTTACATGGAGAGCTGAAACGGGATATGAGATTAACGCCCTCATGATGTACATATCTCCGGGTTTTCTAATTGTTTTGTATGTATATATAGAATTTTCCGAAGCAGCACTGCGCATCAGCTCATACGATGCGTCGCCTAAATTCAGGAAGCCTCGCTCAGCCTCGGAGACCGAGACGTCTGCCACCGGCTTGCCTCCTCTTTCACCTGAGAGCAGGTTGGATCTCAGGCCTTTAGATGGTGTTAAGACCTCCATTGCCACCGTGTCTCCGATTGTACAAGATACAGACACCAACGCCTCCACAACAGCGACGACACCTCATCCTCCAGCGACGGACTTTATCGCCCCGGCCCGGTTGTTTCCCCCCGTGAAAGACCAGACATCCCTCTCTAGACTATCTGGCGCAAGGAAGAGATCCGCGGATGTACAACAAACATCTGTTTTCACGCCGGAGAAAATGCTGCAAACCATGGTCGCCATGGTTTCCCAGCGCACAGCGAATGATGCTTGGTCTGCAGATAATATTGGCACGTCTCTGACTTCAGCCGAGCATGTCCAAGGTGAGTCCTAATATTTAAACTGTTAGGTTTATAAAAACATAACAATGCAGGTTGCAGCGCCCCCCCCCCCCCCCCACCGAATAATTAGTGTAGGCTATGCCAATAAAATAAATGGAATAGCCTACAATAAACAGAAAACGAAATTAAAAATCGCATAAATCACGTCCTTTTTTATATTTCGATATTAGAGTTAATCTAGACCGTCCGCATAGGAAGCAAACCAACGAATAACATGTTTTAATAGAAGGATGGTGGAAACGTGGCTTTTGACGCAGAGAGCGACTGAACAAACGAGATCGCAACAATGGGCAGACCTCGATACCTATCCACGATTGCTTTCTGTACAAAAAACACAGTAACATATCACAATTTGAGCCTAGGTTTATTCCCCACGCCAGATGGGCTGGGCATTATTGTGTTCCCGTAGCCTACAGTAAAAAAAACACCACGGGGTGGGGAGGGGGCGTAATGGGGTTTATCCCTCTGTTCCTCGTTCAGTTTATCCGATTCCATCCCTGCGTGTCTGCGACACAGTTTTTACCCACACCAGATCAAGATGATGCGGTCCAGATGGGGGGGGGGGGGGGGGGGGGGGGGGTGTTTTTTGTGT
>JAODTR010080749.1:0-14805 GCA_025399935.1 Amblyopsis rosae | reverse complement strand
GAGAGAGGAAGGAGGGGGAGAGAGAGGGAAAGAGTAGGGACAAAGAGAGAGAGAGAGAAATGGGGGGATAGAGAGAAAAGAGGGAGAGAGAAAGAGAAAAGAAAGGGAGAGGGAGGATAGTGAGAGAGGAGGGAGAGAAAGAGAGAGAGAAAGAGAGAGAGAAAGAGAGAGAGCTGAGAGGGACATGGAAAATTTAACTAGAGCGCAGGAGGCTGAGCAGAAACACGCGTGTGTGTGTGTGTGTGTGTGTGCGAGAGAGTGAGAGAGAAAGAGAGAAAGAGAGCGAGGATAGAGGATAAATAGACAGTATTAATGAACGACAGAGGTGGGAAAATGTGAGTGAAAAGCCTCTCAGCTGACAGACCAGTTAGGCGCCCGTAATACAACCGTACGCATTCGCCTACCCCAACAGAGTATCTGAGGAATATCCTTGCAAGCTTTAAAGGAACCCTCGTCAATTGTGTTATGCGGCAGCTTCACCACGAACCCGTTTCGTTCAATAGCTGGCGCATGTTCATGTCTGGCGCACTGAAGCGCATGCAGCTTTAGTCAGGAAGGGCTGAGCACGGTTTGTGGTTAGAAGCACTGCAAGGGCAGCAAGTAGAGGAGAATATGAAGCCCTCAACACTCTGAGCTTCAAAACAAAACACAAAACAATATTATTGTAATGCTGGTTTCATTTCATACACAAACCAATCACACTATTAATGTTCTTTTGTTGCTATTTTATGTTGTTGTTGTTGTTACCTTGGCTATAGTGTGTGTGTGTGTGTGTGTGCGTGCATGCGTGTGTGTATGACTGAGCACATTTATGCAGGTTCGTTCATACAGTAGATCTTGAACCCACCACAAATATCAGTTTAGTTATGCCTGTCTATTCCTAGCTTGCAAGGTAGAGCTAACACGTGACCCACAAACACACATGCTCTCTCACACACACACACACACACGCACGCATGCACACACACACACACACAACTCTCTAGCCGGGGTTAACAGTTGTCATTCAATTATAGATATAGGTCAAATAAGCAGACTCCTGGCCCATAATGGCAGACTGAGCTCTATAATAGAGGGTTGTGGTATCTGCAGTGGGGCTACAGTATGGAAAGACCCATTACGAGCAGGGACAGACAGAGAACGGAAAGAGCAACAGAAAGATGAGAATGTGAGAGGAGAGTGTGGTTTCTAGGACACGCAGGATTCTCGCTGACAAATACGACTATCCAATACCCACAATGCAAAGGGGCTGTGTCAAGGAGATTTAGACACCCACCGACTTGTTTGGCCTCCGTGGTACTTGTGGGGGGTGGGAATGAACACATCACACACATCTCTTTACAGAGGGAAATCGAATCTCAAAGTCTATTTAATTGAATCCCAAAGTATATATAAGTGTATTTTATTTGTTATAAAAAAGTTTCAACCGTTATCTCGGTTATATTTCAGGACGTAAGCTGCTTAAAAAAATATATAAATAAGCATCTGAAAAATAGACCTTGTTTTCTGGACACACTCCGCTTTTGCGCTTTCATCAAACTAACTGGACTCCAGAGTTTGATGCCTAGCAAACTGACATGCCAGGTGGATTGTTAGACACTAGTCCATCCGGGAAGCCGTCAATCGAAATCGTTTGAAAAGTGCGGGCACAAAATACTGTCTGTCATTTTTATTTTCAAGACATGTTTTCACAACATGTCTTCCATTAGCGATCAGCATGATTGGCCAGATCAATGGCTTCTCGGATTCAGTTCCAAGTATTTTCTAGCCTCGCGAGATCAGGACGGTCCCTTCAGTTTAATTTCGCAGTGAGAATCAGTCTGGAAAGCCTCGGAATAATTTTGAATGTGTCAGAGTAGCAACTGAACTTTCCAATCAGCGTCGTGTTTATAACTATACGGGCGTGGTTTAGATGTGCCGACCATGGTGCCAACAGCAAAAACGACCAGATTCATCCAATCAACTACCAAGTATTTTTTTGAAAGTACAGCCATTCACAAACAGTTTCAATGTATGGCTCCCCAGATGGACTTGTGACAACAATTCCTCTGGCATGTCAGGTTAATTTCCTGGCTCTCCAGACTGATTCTTCTGTTGAAGTTTATTCCTCAATCACCGTCGGCACAAATGAAGCTAATAAGCTAGTTCCAACAGGGCCCAGGGGGTGGGGTTGGGGGGTGGGGAGAGAGAGCATAACCTAGGTGTTATCAAGGCGTTGTCTAGCCTAGTTGTTAGTGACCACACTTCATCTTTAGAATGTCACCACCCTGTAATCACCACGCTTGTGCGTAAACATCACGCACGTGCAGACACATGTTCGCAGGGCAGGGGCTGTGAAGCGGGCGCGAGGAGCCCGTTCGCGGTGTCCACGGCAGGCAAACGCGCATCGTTGTGATTGGCTTGACTGGCTTGAGTGATCGCTGCTTGCGCCACGAGGCGCGGCCACAGCGGCAGAGCCAGCAAGTGCAGGAGGATGCCAAATAATGAATTACGCGATGCTATAGGCCTACATAGTGCACCTGCCGTGTGGGCGGTGGCGTGAGATGATTTGCTTAATATTGGTTTATGTATTAAAGAGTTAAAAATGCAGGTTAAAGGTTCTGTGTGTTCCGTGAGCTTCTAAGGGAGCAGCTTGCGTTGAAGGGAGAGTTGTTGTTGCTGTTGTTTTTTATCAAGTTCAAATTCCAACACTGTTTCTCCAGCAAACTTTGCCTTTATTAACCTAAAACAACTGTTGACAATACACCACATAGTGTACAACAAAGAAATACAAAATATTAAACGCAGGTTAAGCGGAACATCTGTTACGGTTATTTGTCTTGGTACAGCCGCACAAATACAACTCAACAACCTGCTTTAATTTAGCCCCCCCTCCCCTCACACACACACACACACACACACACACACCTCCGCCCCCTGCTTCCTTTCCCCACGGACTGCACACTAGAGGCATAAACATACACACCCCCGCCCCCATCCCCATACACCAAACCACACACATGCACAGACACGCATAAAGACAACTGCTTTCAACGCCTTCCGTACAATACAGTATAAATTAACCCTGGAACATCCACCACAAACACTGGCACTCACACGCGCACACGCGCGCACACACACACACACACACACACACACACACACACACACACACACACACACACACACGCCCTTGCAGCGGCAGAGGGCTACAGATATGTGGGGGGATTTAATCCCTGCCTGGGGCATTGCAGAGATATTACGGACAACAAAGACCGTAAGTGATAAAGATGCTTTTTTTGGCAAATTTATCTGTAGGATGTGATTAGATCCAACTACTGAACTACTGCAGGTGAGACGCCCGAGGCCACGGCGTTACCATGGCGCTAATTAGACATGGTGGGCAGGGGGAATGGGGAGAGGAGTTATGTGGTGCAGACCTGACAGTAGAATGTGAAGGTCGTTCGGCCACAGGTAGTTTCGGCATCGCGTCAAGGAAAGCACTTTTAACGACGTTTGAAACGTAAAGACGAATTGACGGAGAAGTCAGAAATCTGCGCATATTCAATGCATGTTTATGGCTGTGACGCGCACGAAACAGAACCGTGTTCTACACCTTGGTGTCGACGTGCGTCAGACGCCGCCTGTGGATGTTGAGACGGCTCAGACGGACAAGACAGAAGCTGGGTTTACACGTACACTTGTGTCATTCTGAATGAAATCATTCTGATTCAAGTGTTACCTGTTACGACCTGGCTCAAGGGCCGTGAACTAAACAAACACAAACACTAAACTAACTAACAGAATAACAGGCCGGCTAAAACAAAGCAGTCGCACCTGTTTACATTGAATGTGATTTAATAAGATCAGGTGTTCGGGTTACACGCTTGCTGGTTTGTATACACAGAAACATCTTGGGAGTTGTCCATCGAAACTGATTTAAAGAGGGCAGGCGCTTTAAAAAAATACTTGGCAGGCGATGGGACGAACCTGTTAACCAGCGATGTAGTTCAACTCGGAAGAAGATTGAAAATATATTTTCCATTGAGAGCACTACGTTATCCTCTTTAGGAACCGCTATTGTCGTTTTTTGAGACTTGCATTCGCTGCCTGTCCACCTAAACCACGCCCATACTGTAGCTGTCAGTATGACTCTAATTGGTCGCAGACTAGGTTTACCGGACTGACGTGTCAAGGATCTTAAACTCAACAGATCGTTTCTCGTGGCGAAGTCAAGCTGAGCTTGCAAGATCAGGATGGTCTCGCGAGGCTATCTTACATGCACCGTCACAAATGAATTGGAATAGATGTTGAACATTTACGTAGCCTAATTTGACCCAACACACTAGTAAGAAGGTTCATTTGATCCATCCCGCTAGTAAGAAGGCTAAAACCTGCATTACTCTGTTGCAGGAGAGATGAAGTCACCGTATCTCCCAACGTCCTATTTCTATATGACAAAATAATTTTGTCCAGCCTTTGTAGTAGCTCGGCAGAATACTGCCTTGTCTCCGATATATTCGGCATTAAAGGTTAATATGCTCCATATAAACATCTCAAACGTCACAGAAGATCCCAAACCGATTTTCAGTTCATTTGGTTGCAGATTATAATCCTAGTATAAACCGTTCCATAACCCGATCGAAAGAAAAATCGTAGCCTACCATGTAAATGGTCTAACAGGCTTACATCCTGGCTGCGCTCTTCTGTGCATGCCCCAAGGCTCTTTTGCTCATTCGGTTTGGGCTTTGAATCCGATCAGAATATTTGGCCCATGTGAACGCAGCTATAGAGAGGTAGAGAGAGAGAGAGAGAGAGAGAGAGGTTAAGAACGAGCGAACACGTCAGGTCACAGTGAACACTGACAACAGAGGAGGGGGGGGGGGTGAAGGCAAACAAATTAAAGGGAGCCTAGCCAAGGGGAGAGGAAGGGAAGAGGCTGTGTGGATGTAGACAGGGCCGGCTCTCTGTCTGCCGGGCACGGAAGGTTAATTTGCTGTTGTCGTAACGACGGCCCCGCTTACCTGTGTTGCTATACTCCACTGGCGGAGGCTTATCGTCTGCGCGGCGCGTAGAACTGGCCCCGGCGACGGCGTTGTCGCCTCGTCAACCTTGGGGTGACAGAGTACAGCTCTGTGGCGCTGTAATCCTGCAATTATGTCAATTACAGGGGGTATTTACATTTGCAGACAGGATAGGAGGACTCATTGCTAGGTGTGCTCGCACAGATAGCGGGCACGGAAACACACACAGACACACATTGTATTTTTAATTTCAAGTGTTTCCTGTGTGTGCAATGTATTTAGCACCGTTTGACAGTTAAGGCATGTTTAAAAACTAGTGAAACCATGCTGCACATATGAGCTTTGCTTTCTTTACTGTAAATAAAAATGACAGTAAATTAATTGAACTAGATTTGTACAGTATGACTCAGTGACAGTGACAGCTCCCCGACGCAGAGATAGCATTGTTCATATAGTAACAGTTGTTCTTCTATCACCACGTTTGATCCAGAAAGAAAGAAAGAAAGAAAGAAAAAGAAAAATAGTTGTCCCTTGCTGAAGACATCATTTCTCACTGTGGTAAATTGATGGATTTGCCACCATGTTGGTACCTTGTGGATGAAGCGGTGCTCATAGTTTCGGTAAGCCAAAGCACCCATATTTGTCAACGTCTGAGAGGGCTCACTCAGGGTCCTCATACAACAGCAACAGAGATTAGGGCACGGCGGAAAACACAAGCATCTTTTCTATGTAGTGTGCACGCATTTGTCTCTGAGCTTCTGTGAGCCCTAAATTAACATATCACTCTCCAACCACACAATCCATCTATTATTAAGCAATGTGTTTTAGATTTTTCGTGATTTTAACATAATAGTTTTTGCACCCATTTATCTTTTAATCAAATTTTTTATGTGATCTCGTTTTATTCCCATAATTTTTAACATGTATAGCTTTTCTTATTAAATCTAATCTATCTATCAAATCTAATCTCTTATAATTGGGTTAACTGAAATTGTGCACCGAAATGAGTAGCGGACAAGTTTGCGGTCTACTTTTGGGGAGTCAAAAACGTTTGAGAACCACCAATCTATTGCATGAAGTAGTCACACCAGGGGTTTCCAAACTATTTTGTGCCAAGACCCACCTAGAGAGGACTAATCTATTTAGAGATCCACCAAACACCAAGTACACATCATTTAAAAAAAGCCTTCCATTGTAGCTAATGTGTGCGCCAAATATGTTTGAGCAGAATCTATGGTGTGCATGCGGCTAAATAGGATGTCAACCAATCAGGAACAAGTTTCTATTTTGCCTCAACCGTACCCACGACCAATGAGTGGAACAACACGATAGTAAAGAGAGGAAGCCTTTCATTCATATTCTTAATTTATTCAATGGCAGTTTGCAATTTTTGTGACCCACAGTTTAAAAACCCCTGTCCTACACAACAGTGGTCGGCATGTGGAGTCACATGTGCAGGTGGGAGATTCCACATGGGGAACAGCGTGCATGTCCGTCCTTGAACCTTCAGCCTGTGTAGCTCATCAAGGCAAGGAGTCACAAGGAGTAGAGACAAGTGAAGCGGGGAAGAGCGGAGGTATAGGTGGAGGAGTCTGTGAACACAGACCCTCTGTTGTTCAAAGTCCCTGTGGTCTGTAGTTACGGTCCAACTCTAAAGTCCCTCACAAGTACCTGCCCAAAGGGGAATACACTGAGTGTGTGTGTGTGTGTGTGTGTGTGTGTGTTTATTCACACACAGAGTGTGTGAACAGTGTTTTGTTTATGTGTTTAGTAATCTATGTGCTGTGGGGGCTGTGTGTATTCATAGTTGTGTTTGTGTGTACAGTGTGTTTGTTTGAGAGTGTTTGTGTGTGTGTGTATGTAAAGGTTTGTGATCTGTAGTCATTTGAAATCCATTCCTATCTGTGCATGTGCACTCATGTGTGTCTGTGGCTGTGTATGTGTGCACGCAGCGAGCTCTGTGCGTGTGTGTGTGTGTGTGTGTGTGAATGTACTGTATATATTGCGGTGTGAGTGTCTGTGAGGGTGATTGTGTTCATTTCACTTGTGCAGAAATGCATGTGCATTATTGTGTGTTTGCAAGATAAACACTTCTGAAAATGTACACAAAGATGCAAGTTGATATGTGTGTATATACATGTATATATATATGTGTGTGTGTGTGTCTTGTCAAGGACAAGTAACTCCTGTCAGCAGGCATCATGCTGCGTTGCCATGGCGACCGTGTCAGCACCACCAAGGTCACAAGACGAAGTGAGTGTTGCCCTGCCACTGGGGGCCTGTCACACACACACACACACAACCATTAGGCACACACACACACACACACACACACACAGCACACATACACACACAAACACGCACACAGACACAGCTATGCACACACAAACACACATGCACGCACACACAAACACACATGCACGCACACACAAAAACACACGCACACATGCACGCACACACAAACACACACGCACACATGCACGCCGGGCGAGATGTAATTCCAAGCAGAGCTATGTGTGTTGTCTTTACCATGGGGATGGAAGCTGGATGTTTGCTGGCTAGATGATGAATGTGTTGCTATGGCTGTGTGTCCTTATCCTGTTAACAGAGTGATGGAGCCAATGGCACACAGGGCATCCAAGCACTCAGTCGCACCTGGGAAGTGGTCATGAATGGCCACACCATGCCATTATCTGCTTGGCATATGAATAGGGCATTCTTTCGCCATTACAAGCCTTCTTCTGTCGTATGATGTGCTTCACTTATTTAACATCTTATATCTTATATATCTTATAGTTATGGAATAGTTTGTGTGTGTGTGTGCGTGTGTGTGTGTGTGTGTGTGCAGAACCACAGCTTTCCGCCCTATAGCTCACTCTTTATGTTCCAACCCAGATTATTTCACACAAGTGTGGAGTGGCTATATAGAGGAAGGGACAAACACTACTCCAGAGCAGGTACTGTATACTGTCACACACTGCAAGAAAACGGTTATAATACAATCAATAATTTACAGGTTTACGGGTACAATGCCTTGCAACAAACAATGAAAAGATATGTAAACATTATACTTCATGTCATTAGAAGGGGGTAATCAGCAAGCAGACTTGTTCAACTAAATGTCAGTTTATCCTTTCAATATGGCATTGCTTATCATGTAGCCTAACGCAAACACTAATCGGAAATGTCAGCGGTATAGCCTTATGTAGCAACGCTGTCTGGTGTCAATATGTTACCGTATGCGGGGCCATTCCTCAGAGGCATAAAGCTTAGTTGTGATCTTTCATCACCCTTGGTGTCACGCGGCGTATGTGATGCGCATTTATCATGGCGCATTTAAGCTGTTCCTGTACACCCTGTCCAACCAGCTGATCTCAGCTGTGTGCATTTCTCAAAACGGATCACAGAGGATTGCTGAGTTTGAACGCTTTACAAATAGACTGTATTAATAGAAGATGAGTACGGGAGACCAGCACTGTTGGCAATTTTTTTCGCTAGATTTATTGAGATCCAAAAACATTTATAAAATAAAAAAAAAACAGAGATGCTATACTCTTGATCCTTAGAAGAGAGTCCCCAACACACCTGAACATTGCCAATGCATTATGCTTGGTAACAACTATGATATCTGGACTCTCACACATTTGCTGTGTACTATATGCTTTTATGTCTTGTCTCATGCTGGCATGGCATTTTTTAGCCCATTGACTTCCACTGAAAATACCATATTTCTGAATCAAGTGAAGTTAGCCTTGGCAAGTCTACTTTTCAATGTTAACAAATATACTCATTCTCAATGTACACACATATTAAACACAAGAAATGCCAGTAGGCTAAACTGTGTCTGTGTTTGTATCAGTCTTGTCAAAAGTTGATATGTTTGTCTAATTGGTGCATGTCTTAAAGATAGCTCACGGATGCTAACCTGATGCTAACAGAGCTAGCAGCTAACAGCTAGTAAACACTGTAAACAGGATTTTGGCTAAAGTCAATTTGACTTTATTTACCATAGTTTAACCCACCACTTAATTTAAATTTAAGCAAAAGCAATGTTTATATTTGAAGAAGACTCTCTTTTATTCTCCTCGCTTTTCTTTTCGTTTTACTGCTGGAGTCACATTAAATCTATGTTTGCTAATCAAGCGTGGGGTGTTTGAACAACTCACTGATGTTTGCCTGCTCTGATGAGACACACCACGTTGCAGTGCTTCAGTACCAAGAGCCCTAACCAGCTGGCAAAAACACATTCAGAGCTTGTTTAATTGCCCCACCAAACATGGAATGTTGATTGGAAAAATGAGCGCACATTAAAAAACACTTGACATATTCTACAATAGGCTAACTGCATTCAAAGGTCTACCTATAGTTACAAGTTAATTTTCTCTCGCACTCAAAACAACGACCCCTCCCTCTCTCTCTCTCTCTCTCTCTCTTTCTAACTCTCTCACTCACTCACTCACACACACTCTCACACACACACACACTCTAACTGTATGGTATGCTAGTGTCGTGGGTGATAAGAAGATGAATGAGATCTAGAAGTTGCAAAGTGCTGATTAGAAGGACTGAGGTGCTATTAGCAGATGTTGTGTCATCATTAGCAAGAAGGGTTTTTGTCAGAGGAATGAATCAAATCAGAGAAGCGTGCCCGTCTGAATGCTGAGGTAGTATAATGATCCCAGATAAACTAACAATGAACCAGCTTCTGCGGTTAGACATGTCTCTCCTCTCTGCAATACAGTAACACATCCCATTACATATACTATAAATAAAGCTCATATTCTCCTTACTCTGTACTTACTAAATAGGAACATAAACAAAGTGGCAAACACCGCTCACCACAACATAGCCATAGTACTATATACGCTTTGGTTCACAGTACGTTTTAATGTGTGAGTCGGCGCCGCGGAGGACCGCGGAGGAATATTGTTTTGATTTGAGTTCGAATTTAGCAAGCGTTCTCAAAAATGACTGACCCTGCCTTTAACTTAATCCTAATGTAGTCCCATAGGCTCAACAATGTATGTTACTCTACAGGAGATGAATCGTCTCTTTTGGGGAGAACCGCAGAACCGCAGGTTTTGTTAATGATGACGTTCAATTGGATACAAATTCAATTGGATTTAATAGGATAGAATTTATTAGGATGTATTTGACATTTTATGGAGTGACAGGTCAAGAACATCAACTATATTTTTCTAAACGATAGCTCGATTATAAAAGCAGCACAGCAAATTATTTCTACAAATAGGATTCATTCTCGTCCTGTAAAAATGAAACATTTGATAGACACATTATTTTCCTCCCGACAGTACAAAGCGCACAGTGCCCGCAGCAAGCAAGCAATCTAAAAAGACTTAATTTACTGTAATCATGTGCAAAGTGGGCATAAATAATAACAGTCGGTATAACCCTGCGTAGGCAGCTCCTGTGGATAAAACACTAATTCGCTTGCTCAAGTGTAAACCTTATAAAATAAAATACTGAATCTACCTGTTCTCATGCATGTCAGCAGCACGCACGGAAGATCCCAGCGTGCTGAATTACAAGCGTGCTCTGTGTGTGTGTGTGTGTGTGTGCTGCTGCAGGCACACACACACACACACACACACAGATATGGACCTCCACATTAAGGTGTTAATTGAGTTGGTTGCCTACAATGTCCCACAATGCCATGGGCACACTCTGTGTGTGTCTTAAGAGATATGTGTGAGCGCGTGCGTGCGTGCGTATGTGAGTGTGTGTGCGTGTTCGTGCTTGTGTGTGTGTGTGTGTGCATGCGTGTGTGTGTGCGTGTGTGTGGGTGGGTTGTAGGAGGGGGGTGGGGGGTCTTCTGCGTTAATATTATTCAATGCGTACATGAACCTCAGTGTTGCATATATGTGTGCGCATGTGCACGTGTCATAGAGGATGTTAGAAGATGTATATCGGCTGGCTGAGGGCGGGGTGGACTGGTGGCCATTTTGATGGTGGAAGGATGAGGGTTCTCTAGGGAACGCAAGGGGTTTCAAACACAGTCAGGCGTTTTGATGAGCCCCTTGCCCTAATTGGCCTGTTTCGCCAGGGCGATGGCTCCCAGACCCACCTGTCACAGAATCACAGCTACGCTGATGATGCTTCTTGAATCAGACAGGGACCGCTGTTTACGGTTCCTTTCATCAGAAATGTGTTCACCGTTACCAATTAGATGTTTATGCAACAATAAACAAACAATAAATAAATACGGTAACTTTGGAATCGTAATTTGGGCATAAAACGGGCATCTAGAAAGGATGACCCCTGGGACGCCTCCGTTGGGAGGCGTTCCAGGCACGTCCGGCTGGGAAAAGGCCTCGGGGAAGACCCAGGACTAGGTTGAGAGATTACATCTCCACACTGGCTTGGGAACGTCTTGGGATCCCCCAGTCAGAGCTGGATAATGTGGCTCGGGAAAGGGAAGTTTGAGGTCCCTTGCTGGAGCTACTGCCTCCGCGATAAGCGGGAGAAGATGGATGGATGGATGGCCATAATGAAGTTCTTCATGTAAAGTGCAACATTGGTTAAACAATATTTCTACACACAATTAAATTGGAACTGTCCCCCGGTCCAAAGGGCTCACAGAGTCGGGCTCCGCCATATACTGATCTGACTGAAATGTCACATGCAAGTTCAGGCACAAATGTCAAAATGTACCTTTCCACCTCTCAGGAGCTGAGACAGCTACGACTGTCTCGGTAGACAATTCCATTGATTTCCTCCAGACCAATTACGCCGGCGTCAGAGATCTCACTCACAGGTTCCGGACGGCAGGGGGATTCGCAGCCTTTTAATCACACATCAATGCTGGCCCCTTTGAGCAATCTCCTCTGTTTATCCCCGGCCCCCAACCCTTTGCCAGCTCTGTATTGATTACCCGGCTTCAGGCCTGTATGGCCATTTGTCGCTTCCCGCGTCAATCGGCCTGCCGTTTTCCCCGCTTTCTTCTTGGCAGCAAAACCCCGGCTAGCTCGTAGCCCCGGCAGCGGGAGTCGTGAGTTCCTCATTTAACTGCCATTGATTTCGTGACACGGTGATGCAGTCTACGTCTCTGTCTGCGAGGCGGACAGCCGTGGAATTGCCTTATCTGGGCAGACCGTTGGGGCTAATGTAAAACTGGCCTGCGGTGAGCGGTATGGCGTTCCGGGAGCAGCTTGCTAACCAGCGAAAGCCCAGGTGTTTGAATCTAGGGCCAGGCAGGTGGCATGTGGCTGATTTAAGATGCAGGCGTTTGCCATCATTTTACCCACACAGCACAGCAGGGTTGGATCATAAATAGCCCATCAAGAGCTGCGGTGTGGTATTTTACTGTCGGCCACAAGCCACAGTCTTCCCCTATCTCTCTCTCTCTCTCTCTCTGCCACTCCGTCTCCTCCCCCCTCTCTCTCTCTCTCACTACCTTTCTCTTTACAACTGTCACTTTTAAGAGCTAGTATGTAACTAAGGGTAACTTAAAGTGCGACTGGTAAGAATGGTCGCTTAGAACATAAATAAAGAGGCGGGAATACTCAACACGATACGATACGGCAGCAGGGAGTCACATACAGTATTACATGCAGTCTGATTACATCATTCTTGTCCGGCCAGTGCATATGTCTGCGCGTGCGTGCGTGCGCGTGTTTTGTCTGAGTCACGTCAGGCCTGGCGAGGTCTCTTATGTGGGCTGGACCGTGATGATGGGTGGAGCCTGGGCAAGGTGGAGGAGAGGAATGTGGGAACACTCTCCTGCTCTCCCATCTGTTCTGCTCCGCGGAGGGGCACAGGGTGGGGAGGTGATGGAGTGTGTGTGTGTGTGTGCGTGCGTGCCCGCGCGCGAGTGCACAGAATCACACAGGCGGCACACAGAGACACAGAAGAGGAATAGTCACACAGGTTGTCATGTGCGCGTGCACGCACACACACACGCGCATTTTACACGCTTTTCTGCGTGTCAGTTAGCGCACATATCCGATGCAACACGCGCACACACACACGGAATATGAGAGACTACCTATCCTTTACGCACGCACGCACGCACACGCGCATACACACACACACACACACACAGTTGTATTACAATGGTACACGCTTGGTGATTGGACTAGAAAGTCTTTCCTGAACAAAATAATACATACGGTAAATACACCATCTTGCATTTGGTGATTTGAGCTCAGAGCGCCCCGTGTGGTTAAAACAGCATTAAGCCCCGGACACGCCAAGCGACTAGCGGCGACGAGAGACAATGGAAAGTCAATGTGATGATGGGCGGGTAGCGAGTTAAACTAATCTCAACTCCAAGCGACGCGATTGCGGCGACTACCAACGAGAGTTTAAGATACCGTTGATTGACAGATTGACTGAAACATTTTGGGTGGGAGATATACGAGAAGGATACCTAGGCAACCAGAGCCTGGAATGTAAACAAGCGACCAATTATCAGCTACAAAGCGAAGGGGGCGGACCGTTGCAGTGCATCCGGGGCATTAGTACCTGCTTCTACGGGCGCCGGGCGGCTGACATTGCGCTCTGCTCCTCCCCTTGCAAAACAGCAAATCAAGCGCGCCACATGTGATTACATCTGAACTACACGTGAAGTGTTTGTCTTCATACACTGCTCTGCCTCGTGTGCACTTACCGTCACGATGCAGCCCTGTGTTTTTCAAACATAAACAGTGAGCTCGAGGGGGACATGCGGGGTCCTCGGGGGGCACAGTAAAACAATGGAGCTGTTGGGCACCTTTAGCGGATTATAAAAGGTCACACACAGCCTGGCTAAAGATGGAAACAAAGGCAGCGGTGCCGTTTATGGAGGACGAATTTAAACGAGCTTTTTATTCAAGGTTAAAGCCCATACAGTATTACAGTATACGTATAGGGCTGTGAAGCAGATCTCCTGCCTTCAGGGTGATGAATGGGTGTCATGAGGAGAGGGGAGGAGAGCAGAGGAGAGAGGAGAGGAGATTAGAGGGGAAGAGAGGAGAGGAGGAGGAGGGGATGAGAGGGGAGGGGAGGAGAGAGGAAAGAATAGCAGGGGAGGAGAGGAGATTAGAGGAGAGGAGAGAGGAGGAGGAGGTGGTTGTGAGGCAGGTTGCCTGCAGGAACCCCAGGCTCTAACCTCAGGAAGCTCTCACCCCTTCACACTGCCATCTGTAGCTCTGCAGTGTGTGTGTGTGTGTGTGTGTGTGCGTGCGTGCGTGTGTTGGTGTGAGAGTGAGTGTGTGAATGCACGTTTGCTTGTGCACATACCTGCATGATTGTGTGCGTGTGTGTGCGTGTGTGTGTGCGTATGTGTGCGCGTGTGTATGTGCACGTGCCCGCGTACAGCAGTAATGAAGGCGTAGTAATAAAACCTCACTAAGGTTTGCTGAATGCCAGCCACAAGCAAATGTCCCTGCATGTCATTTGGCTTGTGTCTGACCTATAAAATAACTCACGTGCCTCACGAGAGCTGCAGGGCCAACCCAGAGAGCGCCTAGCTCTGTGTGCGGCCAGATAGAAAGGAAGACCTCATGTTGACTGCAGATATTCACCTCCAAACCCCCCCCCCCCACCCCCACCCCACCCCACACACACACACACACATTACCCATAATCCCCCACATCTCCTCTTCCCCCAAGCCTTCCAAACAGGTGACATCCTGTGCTTTTTCTGGTTTAAAATAATCTCATGTGACAGATGGGTCACCCCCCCCCCCCCTTCACCCCCATCCTCTGGACCTCCCAGCTCATCCCGGCCCCACCCGCTGCCACACCGCGGGCACTTGTGGTACAGGAAAACAAACTCCCCCCCCCCCCCCTCCCCCTGTCC
>JAODTR010080727.1:0-14806 GCA_025399935.1 Amblyopsis rosae | reverse complement strand
ATCTACCCCCCCCCCCACCCTCCCCCACCCACACACACACACACTAGCAAACAGGCGTATGCATTGACACATACAAGCAGACAAACACAGGTTTAAATGGATGCACACACACACACACACGCACAGAGGCATATAAAGACGACAAGCCTTGAACAGACACACACACACACACACACACACACTCACTCATCAGAAGACAGACCTTTCCTCTTGGTCACATGCACTTTGAACAAAGGCAAACTTTATGGCCATTGTCTTGCTGAGAGTGACATCACTGGACGAGTGACAAAAGAGGCATAGAGAAAGGAAACATATTTACTCTGTCCTGGAGAAAGCTCACATCTACACTTTTAACTTGTGTCAATACAGGAAGTGACAGCAGGACCCTTACACCCTCTTCCAGCCCAGTCAGACCCCAACAACGCCAGTAGATCACTTGACACTCACACACAATGTACTTTGTCTTTACACAGGATAACCCTAGTGAATGACTCAACAATTGTACATTGATACTTTCATTGATACAGTCTCAATTATATGAACATGAGCTTCACACTAAGTGAGTTGCACAGGTGTAGCTCATCACTATAGCTTCCCATATGTGTTCTTCATATACAACACTATTGAAATAACCAAGATTCTGCCAATGCTAGTGCATTGGCCTACAGTATGCTGTAATTAACATAATGGCTCCACCTGTCTACCCTACTATACCCACTGTGAAAATAGTATTGTATATTAATAATTGAGTAGTATTAGTGTTGTGCTTGGTGACACAATGTATAATAAGAAGTTAATTTGAAAGTGGTGGAAATAAAACAGTCACTCTCGTTAATTTATCTGAAGTTTCAGAACATTCTTAAAGGTGGGGTTTAGTGGTGCTGGAGAAAGATTATTGATATTTGAATTTATCAAAACAAAAACACCTCAGTTGTCATAGGGTCCTCTTAGAAAACTCCGTCTCCCAAATTGTACACACATGGGCTATGTAAAAACACCGGATTTCTTTTCAGCACGCACATCAAATGGTCATCTAGTGCACCGTAATAATTTGTCCAAATGTATTATTTTATGCCAGGATTAGACATGACTTGATTGTCCTTCACGATGGTCACATCAGATTAGATTAACATGGTGCCATAAAGTCTTGAAGGTTCTTGGTTGGGAGACTGGCAATGCTACACGTATGACACTGACAGATCACCATTTGCTGTCGTTCACGAGCATGGCATGAGTTCATATAGAAAAATAATGCTTGCTCTTGTGATCGGAAAATATAACTAAAATGTTGCGGCTACTGATACTGACTGGGAAATGGTAACCTAGCCTATCATAACCAGCTGTAGCCTACTTTACTACTACTTTTTTAAAGGTAGTCAGCTACTGCAAGCTAATTGTAAGCTAATACACTTTTTGTCAAATTCAACAAATATCTCCTTGCATTTCGCTAGCTTACCGTACGTTCTCTGTGCGTGTTGAAAAAAAATCTGATACTTCTACACAGCTCTGGCTCTGTAAATAGTAACATAAACAAAGCGGCTTACACCGCTCGTAACAACAAAGCCGTAGCACTACACTTTGCTTCACAATGCATTTCGATGTATGATTCGCCGTCGCGGAGGACCGTAGAGCGAAACTGTTTTTATTTGAGTTTGAAGTTAGCAAGAATGACTAATACATGCCTCTGCTATTTCCTGCCATTTAACTTTTAGAAGCTGTTATTGTAGCCTACTCCCTCAAGGAAACGTAAATAGGGCCCATTTGCCAAGTTATCTTGTTCCACACCATATTCCACCTGACAACAGCAAAAGCAGCATCCCTGTCTCTCTTCAATAGCCTGTGTTTATATGCGCAATAGAAAGCACTTTGTTGGAAAATCTCATAGGAGTTGTCAAACTATGCAAGAAAATCGGGTCAAAATCGTGCTGAATGTGTGTAGTTTGAACCCGGCACTACAATCGCTTATTCCACCTTTAAGGAAGAAAGCATGTCTTTCTAGGATGTTATTATACTATACGGTATACGGTATAGTACATTCTGGGGTGTCCAGAACCTGACTGAAATGTCTACTTCAGACAAATACCAACCTGATAACAAATGAAAAAGAAATATCAGCCTCATAAAGCACACTAAGAAGGGATGGAAGGAGGAGAAGAAGTGACACCACACTCCTGGCATTGTAAATATATGTTTTGTGTGTGTGTGTGTGTGTGTGTGTGTGTACGTGTTGAGGTTGTGTTGTGTTTGCCAAGGCAAAAGGAAACAGATGCTAGTTAGCTGGCACAGAAAAGATGTCCATTCTCTCTGACACACACACACACACACACACACACACACACACACACACACACACACACACGTGCGCACACACATGCAATGCATGCACTTAATAGCAGATCAAATGGTTTCGTCACGGTTAATGTAAACACAATCAGATGGCCAGCGATGAAACTGTCTGTCTTCAAGCTAACTGGGGGAAAGGGGGGCTTTTTGCAACATCAATCTGTTCTGGACAGGTGCGTGCACACACACACACACACATACAAGTATTTTAGCAGAGTTGTGGATAGTAAAGGAAAGAAACAAAGATGAATAAATGGAGAACATCAACTTAAGGGTAACTTTATCTAAATATCTACCTACCTGTCTGTCTGCCTCTATGTCTGTCTGTCTGTCCCTCTCTCTGTGTTTGTACATCTTGAGAAGCAAACATATGGTGTTTGCACAGTGCTGTCTTAAGGGCCTGCTGCGTGTGTGTGTGTGTGTGTGTGTGCGCTTGCATGCATGTGTGCATACAGAATGTGTGTGTGTGTGTACATGTGTTTTTGTTGTGCGTGTGCGTGCATACAGTACGTGTGTGTGTGTGTGTGTGTGTGTGTGTGTGTGTGTGCTTTGCACTCCCTGGAAGGGGTGGACGGGAGGCCAGCACAACCAAAAGAGGGAGGGAACGAAGGAGCGTAGTGAGAGAATGATAGAGATGGAGTGTGTGTGTGTGTGTGTGTGTCTGTCTGATAGGGGCATGGTATAATTTAGCCTGACTTTGTCTAATATTTACCCACAAAACCAATTGTGCACCTTGTCACTAGGTACAAACTACAGTATAGTCTCTCTCTCTCTCTCTCCCTCTCATCCTCTCTCTCTCTATCTCTATCTCTTTCTCTCTCTCTCGAATCCCCTTCTGTTTTTCCAACCCCCACCCAAAACCCCAACCTGCGTTCACCCCTCGGCAACTAGTTGCCAAGATCCAAACCAGAAGTGACACACACAAACACACACGCACACACACGCACGTCCGCGCGCACACACACACACACACACAGAGGGAACCGTCTGGCCCATCTGTATTGATGATAGCCTAATTTATATGTCTTTATTGGACTGATTTATGACAAGTGTGAGCATCTGGACCCAAATATGTGTTTCTCTGTGCACATCTCTTTGTGTGTGTGTGTGTGTGTGCGTGCGTGCGTGCGTGCGTGTGCGTGTGTGTACATGTGGGTGTTTGTACACAGAGAACATGTGCATGTTCTCAGGTGTGTGTTTTTGTCTGTATTGTGTGTGTGTGTGTGTGTACATATTCTTCTGTAAACTGTATAAATTACCATCTGTGTGCAAATGTTTGTGTGTGTTACAGTACAAATGTCAACACAATAATGTATTGTTGTGTCTACATCTTCAAGGCTCATGAATCAAGTTTTACAAATCAAGATTTATAATTAAATAATCGAACTAGCAAAATATAATCCTTAAACCCCGGACACACTGAAGCGATCTGCTCCTCGCACGTCGCTTTGTAGATGAAAGTTGGTTGCTTGTTTACTTACATTCCAGGCTTAGGTTGCCTATGTATCTTTCTCGTATCTTTCCAACATGAAATATTTCGGGTCAATCTGTTAGTAAATTAAATCGTTAGCGTCCATTAGTTGTCACGTCAAACGCGTCGCCTGAAGTTGAGATTGTTTAACTCGGTACCCGCCCACTTCGCGACGCCGACCGTTATGTCGCCTGTCGTCACTGAATCTAAAAGACTTTCAATTGTTGCTGCTAGTCACTTGCAGTTAAATGGCTGTTGCTATCATCGACATCCAGTTTAATAACTTTGTATTTAAATATATTCAAGGCTGAAAGTGTATTTGCCTTGAACTTAAATTCAATGTCCTTTGAAGTAGGAAAAATACTTTTAATTCATACCAAATACTATTGAATTGTTATTTGTGTGTGTGTATGTAGAACACAGTCACATCAAGTGCATCTGCATATGTGTGTATTTATGTGTGTGTGTATTTGCGTGTGTGTGTGTGTGTGTGTGTACACAGCAAGACAGTGACAGAGCGCCTCATTGAAATAACTGTACTCTCCTGAGGGGCTAGCTAAAAAAGAGAGAGGCAGGGAGAGCAAGAGACTATAGGAGTCCCGGGAATCATTTAGTGTGTGTGTGTGTGTGTGTGTGTGTGTCTGTGTGCGTGTTTGTGTGTGTGTGTTGTTCACCCGTTCTGGTGTCGGCTAACCTTGGTATGTCCTCCCACGCATGACGGAGATTGCAGAATGTGATGGCAAACGTACTGTATGAACTGTATGTGTGTGTGTGTGTGTGCGTGTGTGTGTGCACGGTGCATGGGTTCAAAAGACAAGAGAAGATGTAGAGGAGAAAAGATAGAAAAAACAAGATAGAGAGAGAGAAACAGAGAACCTCAGACAGGTTGTTTAGTGTCTTTGTGTGATCTTGCCCCCGGGGGAAAGGGCAAAAGAAAGAAAAAAAGAATAGAATAGAATGAAAAAACCTGTGTGTGTGCCATTGTTCTTCTGTTGAACATGGAAACATGTATGAATACACTCAAACACAGGCGTACATGTACTATTTGATGACAGCATATTTATGCCTTTAAAAGGGCCAGTGCTTGTCTCACTCTCTGTCACACACACACACGTGCACATACTGTATGTGCACAAATATGCATACCTTTCTCTTTCTCTCTCTCATACACACATACATTTTGACAATTACAAGATCTCTTAAATAGAAACTCACTGTATTAGAAGTATTAGAAAAACACACACACACATTCAGATGCCAGACAGAGAAAAGAACAAGTTCAATCTTGACAATACATAGCGTACGCATATTTTTTTATATATTTACCACACATATACGCTTGCCAAATGTCCAGTGTCCCTGTTTCTTCTTACCTGTTCCATTTATAGGGTACCACTGCCGTATGGGGTTGTGGGTTGGTGTTTCAAATTCAAGACATGTGTGTATTGAGTAGCTTTCTTTTTTTTTGACATCAAGTGCTTCAAGGAGACAGGTAAATATAGGCTGCGTTTAGGGAGGGGTCATTCACCTGAAGGCGGGGTTTTACCCTAGCGAGGACACACAAGGAAGGTTAGCCACTCCAAGGATAGCTTCCCTTGTGAGCAGTCCTTAACAGTACAAACCTCTCATCACTCACATGTGTGCTCTCTCTCTCTCTCTCTCTCTCTCTCTTTCCTTTCCTGCAGGTACCAGAAAGATTCCTGGAGGTTGCCCAGGTGACACTGCGAGAGTTTTTCAACGCCATCGTGGCTGGTAAGGACGTAGACCCTAGCTGGAAGAAGGCCATCTACAAGGTCATTTGTAAACTAGACAGTGAGGTTCCTGACATCTTCAAGTCCCCCAATTGTCTACAGGAGCTTCTTCACGACTAGAGGCGTGCTAAAGCTAGCCACTAGCTGCAAGCCGCTAGCAAGCACTGTGAGTGAGGCTTCCAAGACTAAAAGTATTACCCTGGAAAAAAAACCTTGATTGAACATAAGTCCGAAAAGATTTATCTAATGAAGTTCAAAGGCAACCTGGACATTTGTAGGTTGCTCAATTTACAATATATCAAGGATTTTTGTTTTTCTGTTGACCCAACTGCCAAATGAAAGATTTTTTTTGATTGTATTATTCCTTCAAGGTGGCACATGAAGAAATATTGTTCTTGATTGAGGATGCAAACAAACAAAAAAGAAGACTTTTATTCATTAAAATCCCCCCACACATTGCTCATCTTTGGCAGGACAACCAGACTGAAAAAAGACTGATATAAATTCTTCTCATAGCTTGTGGGAATTTAAAAGGAAAACAGTTCTAATAATATATATAATGTTTTTTTTAATGTTTATATGTGACAATTTTAAAAGTGATATTTCTGTATTTCTTTTTCCGTCATAAACATACAGCTTCGCTTCTACAAATCCTGTCTCACACACGCACACGCACGCACACAGTAGACATGGACGCACTTAATGTTACATGCACACATACTTGAATAGGAAAAGCACAGTAGCATTCACAATTCAAAAGTGTTTTTAGAAGACTCAATTACATTTGTCTTATTTTTTCCTTTTCTCTTTGTGTACTGGAACTCACTGGGTGTTTGTTTTGACTGTGTGAATCCCCAATAAAGCCTAGCTGCCCCTCCAGGCTAGTGTCAAAATTTTAATAAATTGAGAAATGTGTCATGTTGTGTGTGTACATCCATCATATAGTAAGTGTAAACAAAACATTTGCACAATTGAGATATTTGTAAATGTAAACTTTCTCTGTATTTTATACAGTACTGTACATGCATACAGTACTGTAGTGTGATAAACATCCATTCTAACACTATAGGGTGTAATTTATACTGCAAATTCAGAACCACTCAGAACCACAACTGGTAAATGGGAGTTATGTTTTGCATTTTAGTTGGACTTGTTTCTTTGACTGTACCAATAACAAGATAGATGATTCTTGAATTTTTGAGCGAAAAGGCACCGAAAAATAATGGTAAAATATTCACTTTAGCAATTTTTTTTAAGTCGCACTGCCATCTTGAGCAAAAAGACCAGTCCTGGGGACCATAGGTTGATCAACTGGTCATTACGACGTGTATGTATTTTGCTTTGGGCTGCCTGGAGGGACCACAGTACTCTACTGTGTTTTCAACATTATATCTGCTGGACAACATTCTGATATTCATAGCTTGTATAGATGTAATGGTTAAGATGACCATATTGTTCTTTTTATTTATAATTGAGAAAATTTGTCCTACTGTTATTATCACAATGATGATCATTACGATTATTCTTAATGCTTGCTACAGATTTGACCTGGTGGTTTACTTATTGTTTTTTCATCGCAAAGCAACATTAAATAAATTATTCTTTGAAAAAATTTAAATAAATAAGCACAACATGGAAATGGAATTATGGCGCACTTGGTGTGTGTGTGTGTGTGTGTGTGTGTGTGTGTGTGTTGCACATGTCCCTGCTCTGTTTACACTTGCAATGGTGCAATGACCATTCACATTGCGTCCGCCCATACACACACACACACACTGCTGTAACTAGGCAACATGATGACCATTTTAACTTCTGTACTCTCTCTCTCTCTCTCTCTCTCTCTCTCTAAAGGGGACATGTGATCTCCTGTTGTTCCTGCTGATGAATTGAAAAGGGGAGCGCTGTGTGATTATTGTCAGCACAAAAGCCTCCGAAAGCTGCTGACGACTAGATTAGCCAGCACAAAGACAGGGATGCACACACACTCACACACACAGAGTCTGCCCTGGTAACCCTCCTCCTCTCCTCTCCTCCTCATCCCTGTGACCTCTGCCCATGATGTTGCCTCCCCTCCCCTCATCTCCCCTCCTCTCCTTTCCTCTCCTCTCCTCCCCTCTCCCCTCCTCTCCTCTCTGCTCCTCTCCTCTGTACATCACTGCTCCTTTACAGACTGCTAAACACCTGTAGCTCTGGCCCAGTGGAGAAGCATGCTGTCCTCCAGAGCAGGGGATTGTGGGTAAAAGCTTGAATCAGGAGCATTCTCAGACAGACTCACAACTGCAAAACTAAACACAAAACTATTTTATACATACAGATACATAAATGTATGTGTGAACGTGACACAATGCAACCAAAACAGACACAACTGGAAGCAATAGGTATTGTAAATAAAGAGAGAGAATAGTTTCTATTAGCCTAGCCTGCCAGAGCATTTCATTAAAACGGGAGCGATGGAACAGGAGGCGGGGTCAAAACACACACACACACACACACACACACGTCTGTCTGAAAGCACATCTGAGCAGCGCAACAATAAAACAGCTGTGTTTGCGTTGGCCCGGCGATTGCTTCATTTTCGATCACCCCCTCCCCCCACCACACACAGGCACACACACACACACACAGACACATTTTTGTCCAAAGAGAAGGCATGGCAGAGTTAGCTACATAGCGGGTAATGGCCACTATATTATTATTATTATTATGGAGAAGGAAATAGTTTATTATGGTGCCGGTCTGACCTCAGCATAATCCACAACGCTGTCCTCCCTGTGCTTTCTGAGGTTAGAGGAGGTGTGTGTACATTTAGAGTATTTCCACACTTGGTGCATTGTGTTCATTACCCGTCCATTCAACCAACCATCCATCCACCCATTCATCCATTTATCCATCCACCCAACTATCGATTCATCCATCCACCCAACCATCCATTGATTCATCCATGCAACCACCCATTAATTCATTCATCCATCCATCCATCCAACCATCCAATTTATTCATCCATCCAACCATCCATTCATTCATTCATCCATCCATCCATCAATCCATCATCCATCCATCCACACACTCCTCTCCACTTCCATCTGTTGTGTCCATATCTCTCTCTCTCTCTCTCTCTCTCTCTCTCTGTCTCTTTATCAGTGGTCTGCTCTCTAATAAAGCGCCATCTGCCTCTGTGTCCCCAGTCTGTCAGGAACAGCTGCCAGACACTCCCGTAACAACATCCAACAACACCGTGACATCTTCCCAGTCTCCGCCTACCTCCACCCAGCCCCGCCCCCACCATCGACCCTCCCTATACACACCCACACAACAGCACACAGGTCTCCCATGTCACTCTACCAGGGTGTCATGCTTCAAATATGGATGTTGCATTTTTGCAACAAATCTTACTGTCAGCCAGATGGTGCCAATAAATGTCCAGTAAAATCACTAGCAGGTTAAGGACCACCTGCAACTAAAATGTCACATGATTGACAGTGATTTTCAAAGGCAGGCACTCTGAGATGATTGGACCTCCTTCAATTAATCAGAATTGCACCAATAGAGCCACTCACCTAAATAGTAATTGTCCGCTTTACCTCTCACCTGAAACTATTGTCAAGTGAGAGTTCCCGGACTGATACAGCGAAGCAGTGTAGAGGCAGAACTTGCATTATCAGGATGGTTCTGCCAGTCTAAGGACAGGACACAGAACAGGACAGAATGTAATGCATCCAGCACAGCTAACACCAGCCGCCCCCCCCCCCAGTGGAAAAGAACATACATTACACAGCACAAACAAAACGCTATAACATCTAATTATTTCACACACACACACACACACACACGCACGCACGCACGCACGCACGCACTTGAGCATAAGCACACACAAGTAGAGTACATGTGTGTTTATTTGCTGTGGACGGGAGTACTTAACTGTGCAAGTGTGCAGTTGTGAATGTATCTTTTATTGCGCATGTGTGAATTGTGCGTGTGTGGTGCCGTTTGAACAAGGCAAAGAAGCATTTGAGCATCTCAATAAAGAATTTATTGTCATATGAGAAGAGGGAGGAATAGACGAATGGACGGACAGACAGACAGGCATACGCACAGACAGACAGGCATACGCACAGGCAGACAGGCATACGCACAGGCAGACAGGCAGCTAAAACAGACACTCAAACAGACACTGATACAGAAGCAGACAGTTCCTATGGCCGTCTGTTGAACCTAAGTGTCCCAGTAGAAAACAGATATGAGCATCATCATGTTATGGACTAGAGAGGAGCCATGAGCTATCAGGAGGTATATAGTGGAGAGCAGTGACTACACAGTGGTCTAAACAGTGACCAGGGGAGGAATCAGCCTCATGCTCAAAGAAGACTTCACGGCTAATGACACTCATGCAGAAATACAACTCTCCCATACGTATACTAGAAAATATCTCTCAATTCCCAACACACACACACACACGCACACACACACACACACACACACACGCACAGAGAGAGAGGTATAAAGTTCTTATAAAGACAAGCGCCAATATAACCCACACACACACACTAAAACGCAATTGTGCAATACAAATCTAACTCGTGCACACAGAATTATACAATTACACACGCACACACACACACACACACAGTTCACTGCTGTTGCGGTGAACATGCCAAGACATTTTCAAGTGTTATATCGATAGAAAGTTCCCCAACCAATCGTTGGCACACAGGCCAGATGTTCAACTGCAATGTTCTCCTGGCACACACACACACACACACGCACACACACACACACACAGACTGTTAACAACACTGGCATGTCTCTGAGTCTCCTTGTCCCTTTACACGTATGAGCGTTTGATATGAGTGTGAAATGCCTTGGCTGCACTTTACACTGGCAACAGGAGAATGAAGAGGGGAGGGCAAAGAAGGAGAGAAAGAGAGAAATAAATAGAGGTAATAAAATGAGGAAAGCAAAGAGGCGTACAACAGTTACTGTAAAACATGTTACAAAAACAAGTAAGGCTGTTTGAAACTTGAAAAGCAGCCAGTATGTGTTATTGGTTTATGTATTACGGTGATCTAGTGTATTTAGCTTGTACGTGCAGTATATGCAGAGCTGTCTGTGGACGTTCTGTGACAAGAGTTCAGACTCCCTGTGAGGGTAAAATGGAGAACGGAGTGACCAGATATTTTATCATTTGGAAATCAATAAGCGTTCACACAGAGCAGATGTAGGGGGCATGCACGAACACCCACACACACACATTTTAAAGTCAGCCACGTGCCTCTAGCCCAATAAAAGCATTAAGACCGTCAATAAGAGCTTTCAAGACAACTAGGGGTTCTATAAACACGCATGCAAACACGCACACACACAAACACAGGCATATGCACACATGCACACTCACACGTACAAACGCACACACTTTGTCCTTTAAGCAGGAATGGAGGAGTCACGTGCTGTTCCATTTTAGTACATATATGTTACTATAAGATATCCTTATTCAGTGCCACTACTAAATGTGTTAATATGTGGATTCTGTGGAATATGTTTTATCATCTGCCGTATATATTATACAATGTCCCATTTTGTATAGTGAATTTTAACATTTAGTGTTTACATAAATATTAACTGAGCAATAACTGAGCAGATCTATGGGTTTGTTTCAAATCCCCATTAAATGTAGTTTTTGAGAGGAAATATTTAATTGAAAGCTGAGGCGTCATTTCAAGTTAAATTCCATTCATGTGTGAAAATACATCATCTGGCACTGTTATTATTATTGCATATATTACTCCACCCTTCCGTCTGCAAATAATGCATTGTACACCACTCACCTGAAAATCTAAAACATTTTGGTTTCCTCATTTGTTATTGATCTCATGACATTTGTTTCTCGTGAAGAGGCAGAGTTTGTGTCTTGTGTCCTTGCGGGCCCTACTAAGTCTCTAGATGTGTGTGTCCTTGTTTTGAGATGGATTCCGTCCAAGCTGTGAAACACACTTCAGATAAGATAACCTGAAGTTCTCCTCACAATATAGTCTTTGTTAAACCACAGCCTTGGGGAGAGAGGCCTTTGCTGGTCTGTCTCAGCATGTGTGTGTGTGTGTGTGTGTGTGTGTGTGTGCGTTCGTGTATGTGTGTGTGTGTGTGTGTGTTTGTGTGTTTGTAAGGTGAAGTTATGAGCTCACTTTCAGCTTGGTGTCAGTGTTGTCCTATTGCCCAGCGTGGGCCAAGAAATTGAATTTATCATGAAATAGATAGCACCCCAACCCCCACCTGCCTACACACACACATATTATATTATTAACTGGACACTACACTGGACATTGTGCAGCCACTTAATATTGGACACAAGGGGGAAGTGTATAGGGACAGACCTGGAAGAGGTTAGGAGAGAGAGAGAGAGAGAGAGAGAGAATCATGATTCCACCAGAGAAACACACATACTGTATAATGATCCCTAGCACACACTCATAGCAGTAGTGAATGAGGTGTCATTAATATTACATTATAACTCCAATACATCCAGTGTGTTGGACTTCATTCTTTTCGTGAGATCACAGATTTAAAGATTATGACATCTGAACCAATTAATAAATTGAACGGACAGAGAAAACAACAAAAGCAGAGTGACAAAAAAAGAGAGAGTGACAAAAAGAGAGAGAGAGAGAGAGAGATTGCTGCCAGCACAGATATATTAAAGAAGGGAAGAACTCTGTGTACACACACACACATGCTTGCTCGCACATAGACACACCATAAATGCAAACTATGGTCAGGTGCTTCTTTGAAAGCAGAGGTCAATAATCAGGGCTTGGTTAGGCAAAAAGAACACACACACACACACACACACATGCATAAATATTAAATAGTCTATCAATACAAAACTCCTTCATAACATCCAGGAATTTGCCGCATGTAAAGTACAGTAGGCTACACACAGACAATAGCAGCTGTCAGTTCCCACCTGAACAGGCTGATCAATTACTTAATAACTATTGGTACCTATGGTACTCCCCAAATACATCTGAGACTGCACCCTATGTTCAAACCACTAGTCAAAACTCACCTTTTCTCAACTGCTTTTAACTTGTGATTAATGTTCCTTGTCACCTGGTCTTAATGTGTTACTTTATCTGAAGTGTCTTACCCTGACAAGCAATCTATATACAATTTATTTTTATTTAATTGGAAATTGGGGCCAAAGCATATCATTTGATGAGCTATAGCAATTACTACACATCAGTAATGCTAAAGTACACAGACTGGGTGCATGTGTATGTATGTGCATGTGTGTGGGTGAGTGGGCGCACGTGTGTGGCGCGTGCACGTGTGTTTTAGAAAATACTATTTGGAAATACAGGTATTGTAATGTGTGACGACGGTGGTGTGGACCAAGCAGGAACCTCCTTGCTGAGAAATGAATACAATGCGGTGCCAAACCCTGCAGTTCATTGAATGGCCACTTGAGGCTGCCTGCAAAAGGGAGTCAACCCTAGAGACTAATGTTAGAATGTCTGACTTTACAGCAAAAATAAACATGTTTACAGCCTGGTTTAAAAAAAAAACGTTTTTGGTCTTTATAGCTAGTCTCCCTGTTCATGCCAACTGTACGGAGGGTGAATAATTGTATAACTAATCAGTAAAATTATATTAGCCATACATGTATCCCATTAAATGAATAAGGGGCATGGTGGGAAGGGGGGGGGGGGGGGGGTTCTTGTACTTATTTTAAGTATGTATTTTCTTTTTTTTCCTGACATGTTTACACAAATATATGTACTACTCATTACATTTTCAAAACAAGCTAGTTACTTTAGTGTTAATGTGTTTGTAAACAATTGAAAGGAATTGATGATTCCTTTGCATAATTGAGCGCCTTCCCAGTATCATCAAGACTGATAAGTGAAGAGAATAAATATCCCTGGTATCCCTGGTAGCCTTGGCGTGTATTACATACATTTCGTAACAAGACGAAACAGAAAAGAAAGGCTCTCTCAGTATGCTAGGCCTACTGTAATTAATTCTGATTTACCAGAATAGGCAGTGTTGGGCAAGCTACATTGAAAATGTAGTGAGCTGAGCTACCAGTTACTCTGCGTTAAATGAAGCTTCACTACACTGAAGCTACCCTCAAGAGAAATGTAGCAAACTAAGCTACAGCAACACGGCAAAGTTAGTTCACTACATTTAAGATATTTTTTTCCTACATTTTATTGTACCAACATTCAAAAGTGTAAGTCAAACAAACACATTAACAGGGAAAAACTGTTCATTAAACAATAAGCAGTGTTCTCTGCTCTCACTGTTCTTTCTGTCACGCAAACTTCAGTCTTTCGTGTATGTGATGGCATCACGTACTGATTCTTAGCAGTTGTATCAGACTTAAGCTTGAGCTGCAGATTCAGAAATGCTTGGGAAAATGTTGCTTCTGTGATCGCTACCGAACTACTTGATCAATTAAAGAACGTCGCTACTGAAAAGCTATTTGATTAAGAAAATAGCGCCGCTACCGCCACGTTACTCATGTAGTTTAACTAGTAGCTAGTAGCTACTGCCCAACACTGAGAATAGGCTATTACTGTATAAACAAGAGACAGAAAAATAAGGGCCGATTCTGGCGACTATAGCCTACAGCAGCTACAGTTTTACTACCAATGCTAGACAAGTCTTCTGCATTTAGCCACAGGTTCTCAACTACATTGAATGTCATCTTGGGCAATACACCTAAGAAATAATCTTTTAGCATGCCTGATCCATCCCTGGAAGTAGAAATAGGACACAAGGTGAAGCAGCTTTGGTTGGTCTAATTTTTCTAAATATAAAATATTTTAGATTTGTAATATACATTATTTCTATCAGATATTATGAAATTGCAATATTTTTATATTTTGTGATATGCTAGGGTTTGAATTGAAGTTTAACCGTTTTCAAAAGAGATGGCCTGTAGACTACAGTACATAGTTTTGGTGATGGCTATGTCTATGAAAAAATAATCAATGAAAAATGAATGATGTATGGCCTACATTGAATTCAGTTTGTGCCAAAGCAATGACAAATATTTCAGTTTAGCCCACATACAGTATACTGCTGTTGTGCAGTTATTAATTATTTATGTATTTATTTATGTATTATTATTTATTTTTGTATACGTCCTATGTAGCATAACTTGAGTTACCTTTGTTAATTTGTCTACTTTGATGACCATCATAAGGCTACCAGCATTGGCAAGTCCACTATTCACTATTCAATG
>JAODTR010080716.1:0-14581 GCA_025399935.1 Amblyopsis rosae | reverse complement strand
CCTCTGTACACCACCTGAGTTACTGCTCTCTACCTCTGTACACCATCACCTGAGTTACTGCTCTCTACCTCTGTACACCACCTGAGTTACTGCTCTCTACCTCTGTACACCATCACCTGAGTTACTGCTCTCTACCTCTGTACAGCACCACCTGAGGAAGTTGGAGGGCCGGAGGCTAGACTTCGACTACAAGAAGAAGCGGCAGGGGAAGATCCCGGACGAGGAGATCCGTCAAGCAGTGGAGAAGTTTGAGGAGAGCAGGGAGCTGGCCGAGAGGAGCATGTTCAACTTCCTGGAGAGCGATGTGAGTGGAGGGCGACGTAACGCAATGCCAGACAGGCGTCATGCTCATCCATGCTTTCATCCATTTATTTAGATCAAGAGAAAGTAGATTCAGTAAAACAACAATGTGGTGAAGCTGAAAAAGATTACAGAGCCAGAAATCATATTTGATTTGATAACTTGTATACTGTATATGTGAAAATCACTCATAACACTGTAGCTGTTTCTACAAATGCAGTTCTGGATTGGATTTAGCCTGGCCCGCTTCACTGTTGCTCTTAACTACATTTTAGCTGAGATTATTGTGTGAAACCCTGTTTGCTTTAGCGTTTGCACCCTCTGCCTCCCTACTGGCGGACCGATCAGGGTGGCTAAGTGCTATGACATTAAAGTCCAGTGTGTTTTAGAATGGCGGTAGAGCTACTGTAGATGAAGCCATCAAAACATTGTCCGATAGTTTCTACATTGACATGACCTACTGCATACTACCTGTATGAATGCATGTGTTTCTGCCGTCGTTAGGTTGAGCAGGTGAGCCAGTTGTCTGCGTTGATTGAGGCAGCTTTGGAGTACCATCGACAGTCTTCCTCAATCCTACAAGACCTAAGTACCAAGCTCCAGAAGAGGTACGAAGGGGATGGGTTGGTATTCTTCAGCCCAGACTAGGGCTGCCTGATTATGGCCAGCATGCTAATCACGATTATTTTGATCAATCTATCAAAATAAAAAAAATCAATTTATCACAATTATTCATTGATTTTATGAACAATGTATTTTTATTGCACTCACATTGTAAACAGACCACGGAAATCACTTCTATCTTGTGCTACATTCCTGCTAATGTACAAATATTAGCTTCAAAATAAAACTGGTCCTTAAAGTGCATCAGTGAAGCAAAATACAAATTGTACATAAAATAAAGGCCAACTAAAAATAAATATGCCATCAAAGAATACGATTACAGTAGTACAAACATTAAACACGATCATGAGACAAATACGAATGACAACATGAACATTTATTGATGTTTGCGGTGTTTCGAACAGGCATCGACACAGTCAGCTACATGATCATTATAGGCCATAGATCCACATGCCATGCCTACGCCGCATCTGGAAATATCACCAGTTAACATGGTCACTACTTAAACCGTAACACCGGCGTAGGCACAATTCGAAAGCACTCTTTGCATATGACTTGTTCTTGCTTAACATCACTTGCCCTAAATCCAAAATAATTCCAAACAACGATGATCACTTTCGAGGGACAAGCTCTACGTCTTCTGCTGCTGTCATTTGATTTGTAGTTTTGCCGGTCTGCTGTCTTTCTATTAGGGATGTCACGATACCAGAAATCTAGTAGTCGATACCAATACCAATGAGTGGGCTCCGAGGAAGTACCACCGGGACATCCGTGACTCGGTGGGGGGGTAAACATTCAACGAGATCCCGGTCGGTGCCCCGGAGGTATCGGCAAGCGCGAGCCGAAAAAGAGTTGGTTAAAATGCATTGTGGTAAATTACAGCATACTAAATGTGAATGTTTGCAATGCAAATATGCGACGTATCCTACATATTTTATTTGCTTCAAGGCTGATTTTGTTTAGCTTTCGCCAGGCAATTATGTTTATCAACGAACCATTGATGTCACATGACAATAGCGGAACTGCGGAACTGTTTTGTTTTTACTCAACCAGTAAGATGGAAACTATGGCTGGAAAGTTCGAAGGCACCGTTGGCATAGTTTACGGTACTGTTTTCTGTGAATGTAGTAGTAGTAGTAGTCCCTGATAATCCACCTGGAACGCAAAGTAGCCTTGCTGTCTTTCTTTTCGACGTGTGGAGGCAGAGCTGCAGCTACACTTCCATGGTAACATACACATCCAGGTTGGATATTCGGTACCTACGGTACTGTACAAAAATGAGTACCGTCATGTTTTCAGAATTTTAAATCTGGACTTATCGGTTCTCGTGACATCCATACTTTCTATTACTTTTCTACTTGGATTGCTGCCTCGCAACGTCCAGGAAGGTTTTGTACATCCACATGCTGTTGTTGGAGAGTGCGCGCGAAGCCAAATCGGCTGCTGTTGGCGGGTAACTAGGAAGCCGCCAATTTAATACATAGCAGAGTTTTCTATGAGCAGATCACGTATTTTAAACATCAATATCGCAGTCGATCATGTTCATTTAATTGTTGAAGCCAAAATCATAATCGAGATCGATATTCGATTAATTGTGCAGCCCTAGCCTAGACCTATAACTTAACACATCTCTCTAAATGTTGACCGTACAGTATGCATTCTCTCTCTCTCTCTCTCTCATATATATGTCAGGATCTCTACAGCCAGCAGCCGGCCCAAGCGTGAGTTCAAACCAAAGGCCGCCAGGTCGAGCATGGACGCCGTCGGCAATAGCCAACACAACGGGCTGTGTTACAGCTCCTCACTTAAATCTGGTAAGCCCTCCCATCTCTCAGCTGAGCTCTTGTGTTCATCCTCTTCCTCTTTGCCTGGTTTCATTGTCAGCTCCACTGCATTGTTCTGTTCCATTGAGGTCTTGTTGTGTACACCCACCCCCCCCCCCACCACACACCCTGTCTCTTACAGATGTCCAGCTAAACCACACCGTTAATGGGAAACGTATGTATACCTTTTGAAAATTTGTTGAGTGTCATAAGATGTGTATGTATACAGTATATATATCATGTATATCATATATATATAGTGTATACAGCTTTGAACAAAATTATTTAGAGACCACTGCATCAGTTTATCTGGTTAACTTTTAATAAAATGTTGTAAAGAATTGTATTTATATTTAATCAGTTTTTAATTTACTGTATATTTTTAAATACATATATATAAAAAAAGTTTAAATGTTTTTATTCATATTTATATAATTATATTTAAAGAAATGTGCAGTGGTCTTAGATTAATATTTGATAATATAGCTAAATCATCCAGGTGTTGCTGCCATCTGCTGGTCAGGAAATGTTAACATAACAGTCAACATGGACTGTATATTGAAATCCAAATCTTTTAGACTCAATTTAGGATAAGGTTGTGTGTGTGTGTGTGTGTGTGTGTGTGTGAGATCTCATTACCATCTCCATGTCTCTCCACATCTCATCCAGCCAATCACATCCCTTCTGGCCCTCTGTCTTGGCCTGAAAGTCCTGCTACCAATGGGAGTGTTCACCGTGAGTAACGCACACACTGTAGGCTGACACCTCAGGGTGTTTGCATGCGCTCCCATGCGTGAATCTGCATCAGTTCCATCGCTCATACGCCACCAAGACCCTCTGTCGTCCGCCGGTCCAGATGCGTTATATAGAAGACAGGGTTCTTGGTGCCCCCCATATGGGTTATCTAACATCAAAGGAAAATCTGCAGCGACAAAACTACAATAATTTTGTAACCAGTTTTAGTAATGGGGTTTCATTTATTCAGGCATGAAAGACATGGTTGTTCATCAAATGGTCAGACATAACAAGAACATGTATAGATTTACCGTCATAAGTTATGTCATTGCCTTTACTGTATGCGGACCGATGACGCTTACTCTCATGCATATTCACCCTCCAAAAAGCCCATGCTGAATCAGGAAAAGCCCTGGAGGAGATACACCATCTGGTCTGTCTCTTCCAGGGCTTTAGTCCATAAGGCCAAAGATGGGACACACAGTATCCTAACTCCCCTGCCAAAGAGCCAGTCATCTGCTTTAGTACGGCCAAACCCTTAACCTATTGAGTCAATCATGTGGTTGCACTGACGCAAGTGCATTTGTAGGAGACAAATAAACTGGTGTAAGATCTTCAAAAGCTTTTAACCTTGTTTTGGAGCAGTCACCAAACGATTTGATTGGTGATAGTTAACATAACAATTATGTCCCAGTGACCATTGAAGGTGCAGATCTCTAGGGATGCTCGATTATGGGAAAAAAATGTGCGCATGCAACGACTTCAATAGGACTTCAGAGCACATGAACGGTCAAACGACGTCGTAATTACCACTGGGAAACTGATTTATCTGATACCAGAGTTGCCGAGTTATGTGAGATGGTACTACAAACATTTAGGAATACATGGATGCTAGTGTGTTGTAGTCCTTCATTAATGTGTATGACAATGCTTCAACAAGCTATTTCGTAAAAAATAAGGTAGATTTAGGTGATTTTTGTTTCTTAACGTAATCTGCCACTGCTTATAAATAGTCTCATTATTTCTCTTTTCACATAACATCAGCAATAACCACGTTTATGATATGTCGTCAATTTATTTTAAAGCTGTTTCCTAATTGGCGTACGTGACAGATCTCCGGGCATGCACTTTCGTAAATTCGTAAATAGGAGCTTCCGACAACCACGCGAAGAGAAGCATTTGACCTGGCCAAGTGGCCACACTTTGACCTTGCCAAGATGGCTGCTGAGTGGCAACACTTGTCTATATGGACTTTGACCTTACCAAGATGGCTGCTGAGCGGCCACACTTGTCTTTATGGACTTTGACCGTACCAAAGTCCTTATGGGCAAGTGTAGCAAGATGGCTGCCGAGTAGCCAGATCTGTCTATACGGACATTGACCTTTCCAAGATGGCTGCTAAATGGCCGAACTTACCCAACAGGACTTTCTCGCAGCTGTTCTTTCTCTGTTTTCACCCTTCCCTCTGCGCGGTCGCCCGCACCCCTCTCCGCCCCTCCACTCCCCTCCCCCTCCCCTACAGAGACGGAGGTGCCCGACCAGCCGTGCTGCCGCTGCCTGTACGACTTTGAGCCGGAGAACGAGGGCGAGCTGGGCTTCAAGGAGGGCGACGTCATCATCCTGACCAACCAGATCGACGAGAACTGGTACGAGGGCATGATCAACGGCGAGTCCGGCTTCTTCCCCATCAACTACGTGACCGTCATCATGCCGCTCCCCCAGTGAGGAGGCCCTGCCAGCCAATCAGAGATCCAGCCTCGTCCAGCACAGCACAAAGCCCCGCCTCCTCACCAGTGGCTCCTCCCAGTCCCCTCCCCGATCCCCATACACACAACTTCGCGAGAACCCGGAAAACTTAAGTCCTGGAAAGGCCGGCCCTCCGCTTGTCCGCGTTGAACCAGTGAGGTTTTAGTTTGAGCTACTGGTCAGAATGATGATGATGAGTTTGCAGTTCAAAGGGCAACGTCGGCATTGAGCGGGAAAATATGGCTGCCGTGTAAACCACAGTATGGCGCATCGACCCAGCCTTTTCGATGCTTTAACCCCCTATGCCCTATATTATTGGATCGTATTGCTGAACATGAATGACCATCTATGAGCATACAAGAGCAATGCTATTTTTGCGTTATAATCATATCACAATAACACGCATGATGTTTCTGTGCGTTACAACAGTACAACACTTAATGTATGTTATGAACTACTTAACAGATTTTGCAATAAGTGTCTGATATGGTATTTAACATTTTGATTATGGCTGTAATGTCCACATAATGAGGCCTTTTAAGGCCTTGTAAGCAGCACTCACAAGATACAGTTAGTATTTCCATAGCCTATAACACACAAAATGTTATTCCTGAACCCCGCTGACTTCTTCTATCTTATTTGGTTTCTGCACGGTGCAAACCACAGTCCTTGTTCCAAAGAGGGAGTTCCAGATTTAAAGGTTCAAGAATTACATTTTTATTTCCAATGAAAATGGCTGTCTGGTTAATTCTGTGGTTACACACATTTTAGTGGTCGGGATGATTTAGACATTTATTAACAGATGAAGTCACTCCGGTGTTTTAAAAATCTACAATTGCAGGACCGAGTACATTGGGATTTGCAAGAACATTGTGTGGATTTTGTTGTTCAAATAGGATTTTCCCAAGTTCAATTTAGGCCTGTGGTGTGATTGAACTCTCAGTAGCTCTTCTCTTTCTCTTTCTGGATAGAAATCGACTTTGCCTGTTTGCCTGCTGTGCTCTTAAGTGTTGCCTGAAACACGTTTTAAAGGGGGAGGAACAGACGAACAAACTCCATCTCTCCTGAACATCCCTCTCTTTCTCTCTGTTTACATGGTCGTATTGTGACTTGCCTTGTGAGTTAGGTCTATGTACCGCATGTTCAGTGGATCTGGACGTCTTGGGGGGTGGGGGGTGCCTTGTCCCACTAAACTGTTTAAAAGTGCTTTAAAACGATGTCTGTTGCACTGAAGCTTTAGAGTCTACCTACCACAAACTTAGGGACATGCTGCAATATATTGTTTCTGCTATTTAGCATTGCACTTTGTGTCGTTCAGTGGAATTAGAACACTGTACCATATCCAAAATATGCTTACAGTCCACGTAATGGTAGATACTGTATACAGATCTATTATCTCTGTAAATTAGATTTGTTTTCCTGTCTCAGTGGGATTAACCTGGTTAAATAAAGGTTAACTTAAAAACTAAGTTAAACAAACATCAGTATATGACCTTAGATGTTCTGTCTTGTACACAAATGGAACCCTTAAAACCACTAACCCCATGTTACCACAGTAAATGTATATGAAGTACTATTAAAAATCAGGTTTAGAGAAACTGAAGGTAGATTATGCTGTAACTTCAAACAAATGTACTTCACGTATTCATGTCTCACTAGCCACTTTGGATAGGGCTAAAATAGGCAGTTTTAATGATATGGTGTACAAAGTCTGGCGGTGCTGATAAACCTGTGGTTTTGTAGAAGTTCCTCCTATGCTTTTGACTAGCTAAAACCCCTTGTTACCCCCGATAATCAGCCGTAGCTTGTACTGAAAATAGACATAGTATATTCACTTCAAAGCCATTAGACAGACTTTATTTGCACAGGAGAGTGCAAAGAAAGGATTAGTCAAGAACAATCCACTGTTGAGTAATATGTTTGTTTTTCAGTTATACATGTGCATTCATTTTATTATTTTCTACATATAATATAGGATTGTTTTTTTTTTTAAAGTGAACTGACATTAGAGGAGCCCTAGTCAGGATCCTTGGTCTTGGCCTCTCAACCAAAATGTACTGCATTCTGAATTCTAACCATTGTGGACCAACTATCATATTCAGTCACAGGTCGAACAATAGTGGTCAAATATAAAAAATGTAATGTTTTGGAAACTATTGTTAGCTTGCAATTGCTGTAGATGTTTAAGATGTTGCATGATATTACAGTATATCTATATTTTTTTAAATTTGACTATCTGTTTTGTTCACAGCAGATAGTTCTCCCAGCCCCATATGCTCTCTGGGACTCAGTAAGATTAGATTTCAAACAAATGTGTGTATATACAGTATTAGTAAACATGTATTTGAATCATGTTTTAAGTGTTAGCACTTTTTTTGAAAGACACTTAAAAAAAAAAAGTTAAATTAAGACCTCAGCAATTTCAGGAAAATATTCAGAATTATTGCATTGGCATTTGACTCGGTTTACTAAAGATTTAACACTGAATTCATGAACACATCTTTGACACTAAACAGGATTTTTTGTCCTTCAACATTGTACCTCTGTTTGTTTTGCCTTTTGAAGTCCTGAAAAATCAGTTCTCAGTATTTGTTCACAACAAGTTTCTGGCCCTGTTCTCAGGCTGAACATGTGTGTTTTCTTTTCCGTAGCATAATTTATACAACAGTGTTTTATAGATGTTGTAAATGAATATATTAATACATATATTGCATAAATAAATTACAAGCAAATAATGAGCCATCTGTCCATAGGTTTGGACGTCTCTTGGTCTGTGAAATTACATTTTACGGAAACTTTTAAGTGTGTTTTAGACACTCGACTGCACTGCTCTACACTGTAAAGCTGGTGTATTTGAGTTAGCTAAAAAGTAAGCAAAAATAAACAATTCAAAATCCCACCCCCCTCCCTGCTCCCTCCCTCTGGAGCCCATTGGTCATTGACCAGATGTGTGTTCGCACATTAATGTGATTGACAGGCAAAGTAGATTTTCCTGGCCAATCAAGGAAAATCTGCCCCGATTGGTAAAAATCTTGTGTGGTGAAAAATGGGAATTTACTTATACAGAGGAAGGGGCTATGGACCAGAGCAGGAATTCTCACAGGCATTTCACATACTAATAACTGACAAATAATAATGAAAATTTTAACTAAAATAAAAAATTTACTATAGTCTTGCAAGACCATCCACATCTCCTGAGCTTCAAATTAGTCTGGAACCCCTCAATGCAAAAGCCTGTGTCAATCAAGTATAAAGAAATCGGGTCCAATCAACAGCGAGCTGAAGTTTGTCCCAAGATGATGTACGTCATAACATTTCGGTTTCCACCGGCTCTCTGTTGCATTTTAAATATACTGATCGGGTGAGATAAACTACTCCAATCGTATGTAAGGAAATTTGATGGAAATGTATTAGCGCCAGCTTTATGACAAATGCTTTTTAAAGTTCCACACTGATTCTTGCGGCAAAATGGAACTGGAACATTTAATGACACACAACTCACTGTGCCAGTGGAAATTATAATTTGAATCGAATTACAGCTTTATTACTGAGCACTAAGGGGCATAAAATCCTCCAGCTTCCTCAGACAATGCTGTGCAGGACCGGAGAGAGGCTCTCCTTTAAACGTAATTGAAGAGCAAATTTTTGAGTTATGGGTTCCATTTTATGCCTTTTAATAAGGACTCATAATCGACAATTTAAACGGTGCCAAAACTCACTTCGTCTTGCTGTTGCATGTGATAAATATTCAGACACTGAACAGAATAGTATAGTATAGAAAGGTAAAACACAAATTTCTTGGTCTGTCCCAATGGACGGAGTGAGTTTTGGAAACTTGCTGTTCATGTGCTCCCTGTGGAAAGTCATTATTTACACACTTTGTTACAGGTACTGGTGTCAAACTCCCTTTTGCTGCAGCGCCGGTCAGCAAGTCAGATCCAAACCTCGGCACCCCTCTGCTTAGAAGCCCCGCTCCCCTTCTTGCTGCGCAGGGGCGGTTCCTCTCCGCGACGAGTGTCCAGTCTCCCGCAGGGCAGGCGAGGCCCCACGCACCCCCCCGCGTCCCCGGACTGGCAGGTCCAGTCGGACCGGTGGCCCACCACCAGGTCCAGGGTGGGCAAGGAAGAGGTGTCTCCACAGCCCAGCGAGGAGGCAGGGGATGGGGACGTGAGGCAGGTGCTGTCGTCCGGTGGGGCGAAGGTCTCGTAGCCCCGGCCCAGCCCCGCCCCCCTGCGGAGCTTCTTGCGGCCCAGGTGGCCGAGCTCCAGCAGGCTGAGCAGCACACAGAGGGCGCCCACGGCGAACATGAACAGCAGGAAGACGGTCTTCTCGGTGGGCCGCGACACGTAGCAGTCCACGGGCTGGCCGCAGGGCGCCGCCGTGCACAGGAAGCGTACGGGCACCCGGAAGCCGAACAGCGCCCACTGGGCGGCGAGGAAGCCGGCCTCCAGCACCGCCCGCAGGCACACGTGCACCACGTAGCACTTGGACAGAACGCCCTCGCCCTCGTCCTCCCTGCAGACGCCGTTGCCAGGGGCTCCGCCTTCGCCGAGGCCCCTCCCCCGGGGGCTCCGGTCGGCCACACCCTCCAGGACATCCGCCAGTCTGTGGCCCAGGTGCTTGTGGGCGCGGATGGAGCAGCTGTCCGAGTCACAGCTGCGGTCGTAAGCCTCCCGTAGTCTGCCGCCAGCCCTCCCCCAACCCTGGGGGGCGGCGGCGCGGGGCCGCTTGGCGAGGCGGTGCCAGGTGTAGACGATGAAGCAGAGCGCCGGCGTGGACACGCTGACGATGTGGAAGACCCAGAAGCGTGGCTGCGAGATGGGCGCGAAGGCGTCGTAGCACACGGTCGGGCAGCCGGGCTGTCGCGTGTTGCACGCAAACATCTCCTGCTCGTCCGCGTACACGTCGTCGGTCGCTACGGCGACGACGAGCAAGCGAAACACGGCCATGACGGTTAGCCAGAGGCGGCCGATCATGGTGGAGTGCTGGTGCACGCTGTCCAGGAGCCGCTTCAGCAGGGTCCACTCCGTCATGGCTGGGTCTGCTGTGGCCGGCGCCGGGCCTCTGCCCCTCCCCCCAGCCCAGACAGGGGGTCCCCTATACTGTCCTGGTGCCGGCTAACGATACATAAATGCCGGGTCAGTCAGTCGAAAACGCTTGCTAACGTCAATGCCACAGGGTGCTCCCTCAGAAGCTCCGCCTCCCACGTTGGAAACGCATTGCGCAGGCTAGGATGTTGCAGTTGTGTGGTGCGACCACGAGGAAAACAATTATCGTAGTCGCTTACTGTAGTCGTTCCTGGACGTCTCCAGTACTGTCTCCACAGGATAACCTTTCCTCTGCTGGCACCCACAATGCCCAGGGGTTCCCCCTACGCTGCTGGTGTCGATTTAGGGCCGTTAGTACGCTCCATGTGGGAGTGTAGCCGCTGTTGCTGGAGGTCTCCCGGCGCGCTGGGTTCCACAGAACAGCCTTTTCCTCCTGCTGAGTGACCGCCTGCTCCGAGCTGACCGCCTGCTCCGAGCTCTCCTGTGAGGGGACAGCGGCTCATCCCGCTGGGTGGCCCGGGTGGGGGGTGGGAGCTGTAGGGGGCCGCTGCCAGAGAGGGCCATCCCATCCTTTGCAGATAAGACTGGGAGAACACACGCGCACGTCATGTACGCACACACACACACACACACACAGCAATAAGGCCACTTGACATGAGTCACATGGTGTTCCCCGATGCTTTCTCCTGTCTCCATGACTCCATGTTAGCCCCCCCCCCTCCTCCCGGGAGACAGCTCTCAGCCCTTTCTGAAGGGTTCCCGATAGCGGCGACTGATAGAGCATTCTTTGCAGATTACTCCTAATGGGCTTTCTTTAATGGGGGGTATTTATAAATGTGACAGCATACATGATCGCCATCACGTCACACACACAGCTCAGAGGTGCGTTCTGCTTCGGCGAACATTTCCTGGCGCTTTCTGTCAACTTTAAAATATTTAAAACGTTTATCGTAAACATTCCAAATGATTAGGTTTAAGCCAACCCTAAGTTCAGCATGACCATGTGTTCGCAGAGAACCTCCTCAGACAAATATTTGCATCAAACACAAAGCATGAACATGTTCGCGAACGTTCGCTTTCGGTTTGCCAATATGAACTTGCCTCTGGCACGGGGTAGACAACAGAGTCAGCTTTCAGCATCAGACACGTACATGTGAACAACGCATGTCTCATACAGCAAACTCAAGCACTTCCTAGCCCTGTCTCAGGGACAGTGGGCATGTGGTGAAGATTCCTGGTGCTTGTTTTGACTGCTCCTCTCCAGCTTTACTGGCCAGTGCTCTTATCTGTGTTTTTAAAAAAGACCCTTGAAAGGCCTTGCTGCCATCAAGTCACCAAGTCCCTGAGATAAAACACTCAATGGCTCCTTTCCCTTAACCAGACACACCAGATATCTGTGTCTGTTATAAAACATCCATCTGGGGAGCCGTCTATTGAAACTGTTTCAAAACAATACTTGGCACGTGATTGGACGATCCTTTGGACCAGCAGTATCTGCGCTTTCAACTCGAGTTGTTTTCAAGTCGCATTTGTCGCACACCTAAACCACGCCCATAGCTAACGGTACGACGCTGGATGGCTAATCATTAGGTTTACCGGACTGAAACACTTCGAAACCGCTCTAGTCTCGCGAGGCTGCCTTCCCCTGGAACACAGAAGGCCAGGCCTGACTACGACCAGCAGCTCTCCATTTCCTGTGGTGATGAAATAGAGGTTTAGAATCCAGCAAGTTGTGTGTGAACTGTCTAGGCCAGGGATTCTCAAAGTGGGGGTCGGGGCCGCCCGGGTTGTCCCGAGACACAGAAGGGGGTCACAAGATGATTTTCATATATCAAATAACACTTTTAAATTATTAGAAATATCATATTTAAGCCATAATTGTTAGTAGTAGTACACTTTATACATTACTTTGATGTATTCTAATACTAGCCTATATTAAAATAGTATCAGATCATTTTATGGCTGTTATTCTTCCACCAGCTCTGGGGATAGCGGGGGTCGTGAGCTGAATAGGCTAGGGACCCCTGGTCTAGCCGGCCTCCCAGCGCGCTTTTCTGCCATCGCTCCAGACCGACACTCTCCCTGGATTAGCATCCATTAACGGCTGACTTGGGATAGGGAGGTATCGACATATTGCTTCAAGGATTAGACAGGCCCCTTCAGTACAGCTAGCACACAGTGTGAATGTCCTCTGCTCTTGCACCTGCAAATAGACCGCGACCCCCGTCTCTCTCTCTCTCTCTCTCTCTCTCTCTCTCTCTCTCTCTCTCTCTCTCCATTGTCTCCCCCCCTCCCTTCCCCTCCCCAGGCTTTTCACTCTGAATGGTAGTACAACATGTCTGGCCTTCTGTGTCTCATGCAGCTGTCAAAGGAATTGTTCAACCTCTCAGTCTGTTCATGGAGGAATTCACAATGATGTCCGTTCCCGCTTGGCTTTGTCTGCAGCCGCCTGGGAATGAATGGCAGAAAGGATTACGAGACAGAAAAATAAGAAAATGGGAGAGGGGCAAAAAAAACGAGGAAATCTCCTTGGGTTTTTGTTACGCCGAGCATATTGTCAACTGAGCTGGGGCACTGAGCGAACTGGACATAAATATGAATGGAAAGGTTTTTCATCAACTCCCTTCATCATACAAAGAAGGGTGTTTTGAAATTCAGTTCCTCTAGCTTTGCCTTCAATGCTAAAAACATTAACATGCTAAATAACATTCACTGTGTGCAGTGAAGGCTGCTCACCCTCGAGACATCTTGGTTACTTACCCCAGTAAGACTGATTCTGTGAGAATAGCAAAAGACAAAATTGTAGATAATATCTGGTGTGTCTTTTTTTTTTTTTTTTTACATATTTTACACACATATACATTGGACTCACATGAATATGTAATATAGCAAAGATTCCCTCTTGCTGACGTGTGTTGTCAAGTATTGTCCGACTCTATCTGTCTGTATATCTGTCTGTCTGTCTGTCTGTCTGTCTGTCTATCTATCTATCTATCTATCTATCTGTCTATCTGTCTATCTGTCTGTCTGTCTGTCTGTGAGATTGTACCATGTTCTTTTTGTTTCACCTCAAACTTTAGAAATATAATATCCAGCCATAAAAACATTTAAAGATGAGGTCAGTGATTGTAAGCCACTTAACCTTCAGTGCGCTAGCTGCTGCCCAGCCCTGGCTCTGTAGGTAGGGCAGACTGCACCAAAGAACAATATTCCAGTCTTGGCAATGTGTGTGCAAAGTGTGGGCGGAGCTTTTGAGGGAGAACCCTATATGGCATTTATTGTTTTGTTCAAAATTCAACAAGCTTTCTTTAGAATGACTGACTATACCTTTAAAGAATTCCCCTCTCAAAGCTTTGATGCTAGGCCAAACCACCTGGGCCTAAATTACCATAGGGGTGGTTAAAAGGCTGCACTCCTGTCTGTGTGTAGCCCCTCTAACAGGATTAGAGAGGTGGGTGATCGGGGGCAGGGTCTGTCTGGCGGGCTGGTGTCTGTCTTGGTGTATAACCACCACACTATGGAGAGCTGCCCTTACTTTCCATGGGTCTCTAATCCCCCTGGCTATTCTCGCCGCTAACCGCCGACCCGCTAATCTGCAGCCAGGAGCTTTTGGTAGGAGAGGGTGTCTCCGTGTGTGGAGGAGCTCCTCTCTCCCGCTAACCTCTCCAAGGATCACCTCCGTGGAGCATCTGTGGAGGTTGAACGAGGTGAGTGGTGCTGCTGTGTGTGTTGATTCACCTGCTGGGTGGTTTGTTTGGAGTAAGTCCAGTGTGGTGCGTGTTACCTTACGTACGCCTGAAGATGTTAGGCCTGGGCAAATGAATAGCAAGGATTACACTTTGTGAACTTGATTCTACTAATGTGTGTCCTCTTGACTTTTAGAAGAGGTGGTTATTCTGACGTTACTTACTGAACTAATTTACAGTGTGATTGACATCACTGTGAGTTTGTTAGTGTTAAATTCTTTAATAAATGCTTATTAAATGAATGACATGCTTGTATTGGATTACATGCTTATTAGAAGTAGCAAAAATATCAGAATAAGTAAATACTATAATATTTTTTTAAAGTTTTCTATATAGGCTATAGGCACATATATATATATATATATATGTGTATATGTGTGTATATATATATATATATGTGTGTGTATATGTATATATATGTGTATATATGTATATATATATACACACATATATATATACGCATATACACATATATATATATATATATGTGTGTATATATATATATATATATATATACACATATATATATATATATACACATATATATATATATATATAC
>JAODTR010080705.1:0-14811 GCA_025399935.1 Amblyopsis rosae | reverse complement strand
CCAGACAACACAGCTCTCAGGATCATAGGGACACACAAACCTCTCCACCACGATAAGGTGATGGTTCCCGGAGAGTCCTTACTGTTTATATTTTTATTTATTTATTTTGCTCTTTATTAGTTTATCAGATGGAAAGAAAGACAGCTGTAGGCAAGATGGAAAGTACCTAAAGAAAAAAATGAGCGCTAGATGCCTCGGCTAAAATATATCTATAGCCGAAGGCATTTTCAGGCTTCACTAGTTATTCTATGGTCTGATTGATCAGACAGCTCCAGGGGTCCCATGTCCCTGTGGAACCCCAGTAAACCCCCACTACCTAGGAGGGCGCTCTTCGGAAGAAGCCGAGGATTCTAGAGACAAGGCGCCCTCTGCTCCTCTTCCTCTTGTTCTGGACCAAGTCATTAATGATGGACTTGAACTGTGTTATGGCGTCTGTCCACAGCATTACACCAGCTGCCTTCTGCCTTGGATCTGGGATGTGCAAGATGGCCCACTTCAGCTCACACAAAGTCACAAACGTGGGGTACAGCTTCTTCTCCAGTCTGAACAGCTTCTGCTCCACCTCCGTTGTGCTCTGCTCATTCTGATAGTTCTTCCGGATGGACTCGATCACCTCCAAGAAGTTCTCCTTCATTTCTATAACCTCCTTCTCCTTCTCTATGAGATTGCAGCGAATCTCCATGTCCCTCTCACCAAGGAGCTTCGCGGGCATCTTCCTAATCATCTCCTGCTGCTGAGCGATGATGGCACTCAGCTGGATCTCTTGATCGTCCCACTGCTGCTTTCTCTGCTGCGTTTCCTGATAGAGAGTCAGCACATTCTGCTTAAGCTCCTTAAAGAGATCCAATGGAGATCCAGCGGCTCGCTTGACCTCCATTGGATCTCCGGGCTGCTTGTTGTTCTGGGACACCACTAGATGGGGCTGTTCATTCTCTTCCATCACCACTGGTAGGCGATGTTCATTGTCCTGCGGTGTCATGTCATGAACCGGGTCCTCCACTAGACGGAGCTGCTGATTGTCCTGGGGCTCCTGATCCAGGTAGTTGTAGAAGCAGTGTAACTCAGAAAAAATCCCACCTGATAAATTATGGTTGTACTCCATGTTGCTGACCTGATGGCCATGAACTTCTGATGGCCTGAGAAGAGCTATCATGTCCTGTTCCCTGAGAAGCGTTTCCTGCATTCGGTAAATGACATGCGATGCCCTGAGGAGATCATCTAGTTCCTGCTTTTCCCGGCGAAGCTGATATGTTCCCTCCTCTAACTGCAGGCAGGTAGCTCTCTCTTTCTCCAGGAGGAGTCTCTGCTCCCACACCTGGTGCTCGAGGATCAGGATGGTGGCCTGGAGCTGTGCTGTAGACCGCTGTGGTTGTATCTGTGGGGTTACCGTTGTGTCAAACATGGTTCCCTCGAAATGCTGCCTTGCACGCTCTACCACTTTAACTGGGTAGTGGCTGTTCTCATTCTGTTCTTTTGACCACGCCCACTATGACATCACAGTGGGTCATGGTCATGACATCACGACTATATTTGCCAACATTCTAACATTTTGTTTACTGTCACTATAAATTATGCTATTAAAACACATTAAAAAACACCCGCACACACACACACACACACACACACACACACTATTTCACATGCATTTTTGTTTTTTGTATTATTTACTCGCCTGTCCCTTTTTTCCCCATTCTGGAAATAACCATGCTTTCATAGTAATTCCACTGGCTTGTGGCAATAAAGACCAATGGCAGACTCAAAGATGGATGAATGAGAATGATAGAGCAGAAGGAGAAGAGCTATGTAACAACCATAATGTGCTCTAGGACTGACATATGGGCCAGTAGACATGTGTTCCACTGGAAGGAGTTCTCTCTCTCTCTCTCTCTCTCTCTCTCTCTCTCTCTCTCTCACACACACACACAACACATATATTAAAACATAAGCCTTTTCCTGACTCAATGGGGTCATCAAATGCAGTACACATGAGTATACCACACACCAAACACAATCCCCTAGCTTTCCAGCGATGAGCCCTAGATTTTGATAGGATTTCCAGACCGTCCATAAAACCATGAGAGAGGACCTCACAACAAGGGAGGTTCAACACATTAACCTGACCCGCTAGATGGTTTGTTACACACAACTTGGCATGTGATTGGACAAACCTGTGAACCAGCAGGAACCAGTTGTTGAATCAAACTCTTGCCGAAGCCATTCGGTAGAAGAGTAACAACACATTTTAGCAAAGCCAATCGTACAGGCTAATAACACAGATGCTATTGCAGCATAGAGTCTAACTCTAAAATTGTGATTGTTGTCTCCAAGTCGCTTTCGCTGCCTGTCCACCTAAGCCACGCCCGCAGCTGTCATTACGATGCTGATTGGTCGCACACTAGCTTGACCGGTCTGAAGCGCAGTAGTGTCAAGCTCTCCAGACTGATTGTCAAACCGAAGCTTGCACGATCAGGATGGTCTCACAAGGCTACAAACACACACTGTACGCACACACATACACTGCGTCTATACACTGTGTTCACTAAAGCGCTACAAGCTAATGCCAGTGCAGCGTGTAAACATAATGGGACGCTTGCTGATGAGAGGAATAGAGTGGTCAGTACAATCCCAATGAAAAAGCTTCAGCCAAAGTCATCTTGATACGTGGCTGTAAATGAGTCACTTCTCACAAACACATGCACATGCTATAGCCTGAGAGGCCCAAGACTATAAATGCAATTAGACAGTTAGCATTGCCGGGTCAATGTACACACATTGGACTGAGGGGAGAGAGAGAGAGAGAGAGAGAGAGAGAGAGAGAGAGGATAACAATGTAACAGAAAGACCTCCCGGGATTAGAACCTAGGAAATTCACCCACCTCAGTGCTGGTTACCGTGGTGATCCCACTGCTACCATTCCCTTGGGAGATGTCTGTATGTGCACACGCGTGTATGCATGTTTGGGTACATCTTGACTGTGTGTGTGCCTTCTGAACACTACTGCAGGCCTCCTGCCAAGTGTGTGTGTGTGCGTGCGTGTGTGTGTGCGTGCATTCTTCTGAGAGAGACAGATATAGATATTGCTAGTTGCTCGCATGCTTGGACACATGTCAACAGGCCAGTCCCTGCGAAAAAGAGAAATGAAAAGCCGCCAGTAACACATCCAGTTCCTCTAGGGAATGAATGTTGGTCAGTCATCACTAACTGAACAAACACTGTTGGTGATGGCGCAGTGAGGAGGAAGCACTGGGGGGCTCTTGAGTTAACCTTGAAAATACATACTGTATCTACCATTAAGAGCCCTGTGACTTTTCTTTGTGATTTATTAGATTTTTCATTTGATTGCTAACTTCCCTACTACTACTACTACTACACGCACACACACAATAATTCCACTAATTTCCTCATATTTCATGTAGACGCGTATCATGCAGCTCAGCTCAGCCACACAGTGACACAGTGCCCTAGGTTTGACGTGGTAGAGTTTTACAATTTAAAGTGTAACTACACCCCCAGCTCTCAGCATAACTTTCTTTGAAACATGCTAAACCTACGCAAGGAGCTCAGAGGGATTGATTTGCCATTTAAATTCCATGACGTACAAGTGATCCAACCATATATGTGTACGTCAGTAAGAGCCTTGGATGATAGATAAACCCATAAAATGCATATTTAAAAAAGGAAACGTAGTCAATAACACCAGCATTTATGTATCTCATCAAAGCTCAGTCCCTTTATTCAGTTGAAAGCTCAAAAAACGCATGTTGTGTGCAGTCACTCTTTAAAGCCTTGACTTGTTTACAAAACCTGTTGGGCATTCAGAATGTTAGCAGGCATTAGCAGGATAGCTGAATGATAGCACTGTATATAGGAAATGTCAAATTGGAAGGCTACATTGAAGACATCACCAATGTGGACCAATCGCAGCGTGACTGCTGCATAAAAAATTAAAAATAAATAAATAACTTCAATCAATCAATAGTACTGGTTACACCAGGCATGATAATACCACCTACTGTGAAGTGTATATGTGCCAAAATGATCCACTCTACAAGTGATAGAGCAGTATTCTATGGATATTTACTCATAAAGTGATACTGTATACAGGATATGGCTCTATTATTGGATGTTTGGTTTTTGAGACTGTATTATTATTATTTACAGTTTCATGTCAGCTGCATCCTTTATTATAGCTGACAAGAGAGACTGAAATAGCCGAATGAATGCCAGGGAAATGATAAAAGTTGAAAAAAAAAGCGATCACGGACCTCTGGTGACTCTGATAGACGTTGCCATGGAGATGGCAGATCTGATTCACACAACCCTATGCCATGATGTGCATGTGCTGCAGGTGTAGCCAGGGAAAAGTTACATTCTGCTGCATATCCGTCTATGAATGGTCCACATATGCAGCCACAGTTTAAGTGTACAGCAGTAGAGAAAAGTAGAAATCAATGGAATTAGGCCAGTTCTATAATCTCTATTGATTCCATCAGCTTTCTCCATAATTATTGCCATTGACAACACACCTCTGTGTTCTACATCTCAATTAACAAATTACTGGGCGCTACTGTACATCTACTGTACAGCAGAATAATGCATGTGATAATCATGGCGTAATCAGACCATATTCACTTTGAAATATGGTCTGGACACGCTCCATTGAGAAGTGTTTGCAGTCGTTTCCTCTTACATGGCGTAGACCACTGGTTAATTTAGAAACTTTTGGATAGCGATGAACCAATTGGCTTTGCTACAACTGTTTTGATCGCCTCATCTACTGTAGCTCTACCACCATTTAAAAACACGCTTGACTTTATCTTCATCTCACTAACCCACCCTGATTGAGCCACCAACAAGGTGGCTGTGAAAACGCTAACACGAACAGGGTTTCCAGACTAAAATCTCATCAGATCTGAGAGCAGTAGTCAGGCGGATTCAGGCTAAAGTGATAGGAATTGTTAGGAAAATGTATAGGTTGTACATTGATCCTTTAGTTTGCAGGAATTTTTTCGCTCGAGTTCTGGGGGGTATTTCAAAATTTTCTATTGTATTGGAGCATACAGCTGAGTATTTTCTATGTTTGACTGCATTTTCAACTTCTAAATGTCTCAATTTAGTCATCTTCAAATGAGATTGTAGAATGCTGGGGGCATATGACTTCACCTGGGAAATATTCTGCTTCAAATGCATATGTATGCCTGACATTCACTGCTTTCAATTTAACAGCTGACAAACTTTAATATCTATTTCTGGCAAACTAGTGAATAATGCATTTGGGCTGTTCATTGTCAAGAGAAGATTCTCTCTTCCCTTCCAAACACACGCACGCATGCTTACCTTTAATTTCTTTTATTCTTTTATTTTACCTGTATCATAGAATAATGGTTTTCACACACAGCAATGTGCTATCCAGTATGATGAGTATAACGTTACTAGCTATTTACATTTACACTTTTTTTGTAATTCCGATTGAAATCATGAAGAGTTTGTTTTGGGCTTTTAACCTGATTCCAAACTGAATATTAGGGTCCATTTAATGTAGCTACTTTATGCTCTAGGCGTAAACTGAGTCAGCTGATCAACTATAGGAATAAATTCCATGCTATAGATGAGGGACAGTACTCACCACTAATTACCACCTCCTGGTCCAGGTCAGGCCACACACACATAGACATGGTGGGTGCTTTAACGATGCCCCCCATGCGCCTGCTAATCAGACCACCAGGGGATTGTGTGAAGGGTGGTCTCTGTGCGTGTTTGGGTTTGAAATGTGGTCCCTTTGTGTGTGCAGGTTTCTACATATGGTGCCCTTGCCCCCCCCCGCCCCACACACACACATCTGGCTTATTGGTCTCAGAATATCAACAGGTCTCTGCTCTACATATGTAGATGTGTAGATGCTTTATACACACACGCACACACACACACACACACACACACGCGCGCGCGCACACAGTCATGCAGTAGGGGTTGCTGGGAGTCGTTACGTAAAACACCATATATATCATATTAGATAGGGTTGAAGGGAGAAGGTCCTATGCTGCCATTGTGTTTTTTAGCTAGCATAGCATCACCTACGGTGTGTGCACAACGTGCATACACTCTGCTTGTTACACACACAGGGATGTGAAGGAACATACACACATTGAACAGGTTTAGACAATTAAAAGAGTACTGTGAAATAGTGTCATTGCTGTGTAGCCTACTTCAACATATTTTAAGTATCTTGGAGGAATCCCGATGTTGCCGTACTTGTAGATGGTCTGCTTGCAAATTATCACACTTTGCAAACCAGCTGGTATAATAGCAATCTGCCAAGTTTCTGATTTAAAAAAGGAAAAGGGAGATGACACTAGCTGAGTTTACATGGACACTTTTTACACCATCTAGCTTCTAGTTGTAGGTATGTTGGAGAGTGAGGCTATTTGTGTGACTGGTGGAGAAATGTACGGCTCCAGATGAAGTCACAGAGAAACAGAGAGAAATACGCACTCAGAGAGATGTGCACATACCAGACACTGCTCCACGTCCCCCAGCTCTGCCAGCGGGCATATGCACTATAGCCAACACCCACCAACAGAGCTCCGTGCAATCACTTTTTATCAGCAAGTCACTTTTGGGCACAACACCGGTACTAAATCCCATTCACTTATTTGCACGCGTCACAGTTGATTTGTCCAGACTTTGTACCGCTCTTATAATATATCTGTTGTACAGTGGCTGTGCAGAATAGTTTACCGGCATCACACAAAATGTAAGACGCATGAGAACACAACCAGGAAGTAATCGGGTTTAACCGTTTACATGGTAGAATTCTTCCTTCAATCAGGTCATAGAACGGGTTATTCTACCACTCTGCTTTGGAATGAAATTTCAATTGGGTTGGCCGTTTCTACTCCGCTCGTGGTGTTTATATGGAGAATTTTCTTTCGGGTTAGGCTTTTAACACGATTCTAATCGGAATAATATGGCCCATGTAAACACAGATACTGATTGTTACTGTATATTGTTCACCTGAAAATGGGGAGAAATAATCACAAGAGTGAAGCAGTATACTTTTCCTCCGTGGCAGCTTTACTCTAATGAGGAAAATATCCCCAGGTATATGTGTGCAGACAGAAGCAATCAATCACAAACTAGCAGATCAAGGCTACTCTGTAGGTCACAAATGAACTGCTTCATTCTAACAGAAATTATGCGACCAATATAAATGAAGACTTAGCTTCTTAAATGACTCCTTATTTTAACTGATGCTGATTTATGAATATAACGAATGAGTAGATGTTACCATTTTGCAAACATGGAACCAAGTTCCCGTCATTAATCAAACGTGGATTTTGGCGCACCCTATAGTTTGGCTTTGCGCTTTACATTGTTAAAATAGGGACCTAGGTGTTACAGTAGCACTGTCACAGCATCAAAATGGAACCTAGGCCATGAAGTAGTTGGGTAGGAGATGGTTTATATGCCCCCTCACTTCAAGTCCTAGCCTCTTTCATCCATTAGCACTGTCACATAAGCAACTATGTGCTCAAAAGCACATTCCAGAAGTTGTACTGTCAATTTTCATTGGCTGTTAGTATTGTCAGTCACAAATTTGTATCTGTAATTCTCGTGGGATGCTAGTACAGTGCTTTGTTTACTACAGTAATTTCAGTTTTTCAATTTATTTAATTCATTTAAATAACCGTAGCCTACATATTTTACAGATTTACAAGAACTGCAAACAGCCAGAGTTGTGTTAAAAACCTCTGTATACGTTTAACGTCCGACTTGGTCAATGAGTAACATAGTTGGTCATTGTGCATATAAATCAAAATACCTCTCTTTTCAAGGAGGTGGGGCGGGTCTTGACGCAGTTAGCAAGCGCTGTGTCCCAGACAATACGAAAGTAAAGGCTGGCTGTGCGAGACCACTACTTACAGTAATTAGCTAGTAAATGTGAATATCAAATAACAAACTTACCCCTAAAATGTTCGTTTGTTTGAGCCTTTGTCAGAAAATAAGACCTCAGTCAAATCCACAACACAAGCTGTCCATCAACACGATTGACAGAAAATTCCATAGAATGCAACTGGCATCCGTTAAATCTGTGGTCCCCAATCCTGGTCCTGAAGGGCCGTTGCCCTGCATGTTTTAGATGTCTCCCTGCTCCAACACAAAAGAATAGCTCGTTATAATGACCAATTAATCTGAATCAGGTGTGTTGGAGCAGTGAGACAGGGATTGGAGACCGTTAAATGATGTAACAGAAATGATCATGCATTACCGTAAATTATGTCTGACACGTAACATTGACACTTGACACATGGAACACACTATGCAACATTTACTGTCAAATGCAAGCATTAATGAACTGGTTGACTTTTTTAATCACGTTAAATACTAAATTGCTTCAGTAATTCAGTCTGTGCTTTTCTTGTTTCAGGTAAAGCTTATATTTTCAGTCAGAAGCACTGATACAATGTTAGTGTGAATGCAGTAATACATGTGTACATATGGGGGTTTGTTATTTCAAATATTGACACAAATATAACATTTTAATTCCAGAACTGCTAATGTCACGGATGCATAAAGCCAGCATGATCCAGGAACAGATCAAATTAGTCTTGAGAGACCCAACCAGAACCTCAGTGGTATAGTTGCCAAGCGACCGACATAGGAAACATTGTGTTTGTTTAATTAGTACAGCCTGAAGCCATTCTCACACAAATACAGCACTCACATAAAATAGTTTGCCTTTTACTGTAATCACAAGAACACACAGCAAAACAGACATGCACATTCAAACATGCAAAAAAATGATTGCTTACACACTACAATGTTACATAACACTCAAAACTCAAAACCACACCCCAGATCTGCACAACTTTAAGCACATTCTCATTCTTAGATGGCGAATCCATCCTTGCACTGACCGTGCATCAGTTTGGTCGCATGCCTTCTCCATGTCATGGTGAAGGGGTATCCTGTCATAAGGAGGAGAATGTTGTGGCCCACATGTTCACATTTTGTAAGATGTAAGGACCTGTTGTAAGCACCTACTGTATGTTGGCATGGTGGTGGAGGGCCCCATTCTACATGATGCAACATTGTATATTGTATATGAACCGTGTGTGTGCCATATGGTAATACAATTGGGTTTTTACAAATGAATGTGTAGTTTTTAATAAATGCTTTCATTTTGCTAAATATCTGAGGTTTATGATACTTGTATGTATGGTTGTGTGAATTGTAGTGTTTTGACAAAATGAACCCTGTTTTCAAAATTGTGCTTAAGCAATCGAAAAAAAAAACTGCAACAGAAATGTATCTGTTATACCCTGGAGTATATTACAGGAAAACACCATATAAATCAATATATAAGGACAGTAGACTGCTGGCAAAAGTTCAGATCAGGCAGTGTTAATGCATGGCCGTGTGTGTGCGTGCGTGCGTGCGTGTGTTTAAATATGTCATTTTACTGATAACACAGTTCAATGAAATGTCATATTTCATAACATAAACCATAAACATTAGTACCTCGGTACTTCTATGCGTGTGCGTGTGTGTGTGTGTGGGTGTGTGTGTGGGAAATAGGATAAAAGATGAGTAATGCTAGTTGTGCTACACACAAAGCAAAAGATCCTTCCAATAGTACTTACAGTGAAAATAAAGGAATGCACCTTACAAATAACCAATACAAATTGAGTTGGCCCAGCAGAAATGAATAGCAGATGAAGAGTTTTCAGGTTGGCCTTTCATCCATTACTGACTTGTATTACTCATCCTTTCACTCGTTCTATCAACTATCTTTAGGTCCTCTGTGTGCTCCGTCCTTATTTACTCAAGACATGCACAAGTGTTTTAGAAACAAGGCACACGCTACCGGATTTGATATGTATCTCTCTTGTGTATCTGAGATAAGATGTGCAATGTGTATTCCATTAGTATTCATTAACATGTTATTCTGGGGCTTTGGCGAGATTTAACTTTTATGCTTGTCCCCCTCTGGCTTACAGCTCCTATTGCTTAAAACTTTGTAAAAGTGATAACATTTTATCAAATTAATTTGGTTGAAAAGATCAAAGTTATTAAAATAGTTGTACAGAAGATTAAATCCGGTTGGATGTGAAAAGATGATAGATGGATAATTGTGTCTATCATTTATGCATATTACACTAGTTATTTTAGGGCGTTATTACACCTGAACGTTTGGACACAGGTTCGGACCAAGGTTCATATTTTTGTTACGTTGTATACATTTGATTCAAATGGGTTCACACTGCACGTTCACAAACAAACTATGCCTCGTCGTCATCAGCTTCATCACGTCTCCCTATACTTCACATGTATTTGCTTGTAAATGGCCGTACGATGTGCGTCTGATGTCTGGGTGTTGTCACGTTGGCAGGTAGCCTTTTCCGAAAAGATTGAATGAGAATAATGAATGAACAGATTCATTTGGTTTCCATTATAATATTGTTATGACATTTGCCTTACATCAGCAGCACCAATAATGCAGTAATAATAATAATACATTTTTATTTTGGATGCCTTTCTAAACACTCAAGGACATCTTACATTGCAAATACATAGATATAAAACAGTTGGCTGAAATACACTTAATACAGTAATAAACATTTGATCTGAGAAATATATACAAAATAAACAAAATAAAATCAAAGGGTCAAACGTCATAGGCAACCTTGAAGAGGTAGGTTTTGAGGAGCTTAGCAAACAAGGTGACCGTGGCGGCATGTCGAATGGGCAGTGGAAATGCGTTCCAGTCTGGGAGCTGAGCAGATGAAGGCACGAGCCTGATGGTGGAGAGGTGGAATGGGGGGGGGGGACCAGAAGCTCTGTAGAGGAGGAGCAGAGAAATCTGGAGGGAGTATATGGCAGGAGAAGGTCAGACAGGTAGGAGAGAGCCAGATTGCATAGGGCCTTCTATATGAGGAGGAGTCTTAAAGTTTATACTGAATTATACAGGAAGCCAATGAAGTTGAATCCGAATTGATGTGATCTGTTGACCTTGTATCTGTGAGGATTCTGGCAGCCGAGTTCTAAACTAATTGGAGTCTATTGATGAATTTGGCTGGGATGCCAGAGAGAAGAGAGTTGCAGTAACCCAGGCAGGAAGTGACTAAGGCGTGGATGAGAGTGTCAGTGCTTGAGAAGGAAAGTGATAGCCTTGGATGGCAAAATTAAACTGAAACTCGCGAGACCATCCTGATCTTGCGAGCATCAGTTTAATTTCGCCGTGAGAATCAGTCTGGAAATCCTCGAAATCATTTTTTATTAATGTGTCCGAGTAGCAACTGAACTTTCTAATCAGCGTCGTGTTTATAGCTATACGGGCATGGTTTTCCAATCAGCGTCGTGTTTATAGCTATACGGGTGTGGTTTAGGTGTGCCGACCATGGTGCCGACAGCGAAAACGACCAGATGGTTAATCCAATCAACTGCCAAGAATTTTTTTGAAAATGTAGCCATTCACAAACAGTTTCGTGACACAATAACAGTAGTATTTTGAAAAGTATAGCCAGTATTGTTGTGTGTTTTCTCAACTGCAATTGCCGCTTGTTGATTCGAAATGCATTCTGGGATATTCTGCAGACAAGTTCACACACAAGTCACCACTGGATGCATATTTGGCAAAAACCGGTAATCGAGAACACATCCTGGTATTTTATCCGTTCTTGACTAGATAAGAACTTGTGAATTGGAAAAGTACTTGTGAATGATGACGTTTCACAAGAACGCAAGAACAGAAAAGAACGCATATTGAGAAACAGCCATGGACTAGGGAAACGGAACAGAGAAACAGGGACTAAAGGGTCTAAAAATATGTTAGGTTCACCCTCCAGTCAGTGCCATCTGACCAGCGACACTGGCCATCTGGAGTTGGTCCCCGGGCGCTGCACAGCGGCTGCCCACTGCTCCCTTGAAGGATGGGTTAAATGCAGAGGATTCATTTCGCAACATGTATGTGTATGTGACAATAAAAGCACCTTTAACTTTACCTTTAATAACAAGACAAGCATTAAAATTAGCCTTAATATTTAATCTCCTCCTCTACCATTGTTCTACCACATCTAATCTGGCCTAGGCTATAAACTTCCTTTAATTGGTTTTAAAGTCATAAGCTTGTTTGGTCAGCTTTAGGTGCACACCCGAGTTCGATTGTTCAATCACACCTGACCAAATGAACCGCACTTATCGGGACGAAACAAACTCTAGTGCAATTCAACTGAACTAAACGAGGAAGGTGTGAATGCACCCTTAGTTACATTTTAGCAACACAATCAGTTATTATGGGTTACAGTATGTACAAAAAGCCACCATAAACAATGATTCCTGCACTTCTACAATCATTCATAACGCAATACCTTATGCATTTCTCCAATAATAATACAAATATATATTGCGAAAGGCCAATATCAGAGAGATGTAGTGTTACATACGGGATCTACTTGTGCTTGTGCCAGCAAAGACAATTAAGTCAGTGTGAAATGTGTTTTGTGTCTTAGCCAGCAGAGTAGCAGGGCGGCATCAATACACTATTTGAGGCTGGTATTGACGGCAAACACCGCAGGGAACAGACGCGAGGCAGCGGCCACAAAGAGCCAGCCGTTATCGATCAAGATAAAGCCCACCTGAGCCCAATTAGCCTACCGGAGCTGTGTTCAGAAGCAGCAAATATGAAGACGAACAAAATAGACGCACATAACAGGTCCATGCCTTGATTTTGGCTACCAATGTCTGGAGGCATGCTCTCGGCTTTCTGGGTTGACTTCTTATTGAGAGATATATTCCTGTCTTTATGTCAAGTTGTTTAAACCTGGAGGGCAGGAAAGGGATTACTATATTATTTTTTGTTCACATTAAGAATGTGGAAAGCTATATATATTTTTTATTTCATTTTATCTGATTTTAAATAAATAATACATCTAACTGCTGGAGCTGGTATTTATGTGTGTTTGTGAAAGAGAGTTAAACTGTGTACCAGGATGTGAGTAGTAAAGTATAGTGTGTGCTTGTGTGTGCTACATTCATAGTTAGTTCTGACTGACTGTTCACAAGACAAAAGGTGTGTAAAGAGTCTATTAGAAAATACATTGCTTCACTAAGTGTGTCTGTGTATGTGTGCGCTGTCCTGGCCATCAGTTCCTGAGCACCTACTTAAAAGTTATGACAATCTGAAGAGAGCAAGTGTGTGTGTGTGTGTGTGTGTGTGTGTGTGTGTGTGTGTGTGCCTGAAGCGCCCATCAGGGACCAGAAACTTCAAAATGTGTGTGTGTGTGTGTGTGTGTGTGGTGGGGGGGTTTGCAGTATGTGTGCATAGCTTAGTGAAGTGCCAACCGTTGTACTGTGTTTCTGGGCCACCGGGGGAGAGTGTCCCTCTCTCTCTCTCTCGCTCTCTCTCTCTCTCTCTCTCTCTCTCTCTCTCATTATTGATGTGAACACTGCTGAACAAGGTTGCAGAGGTGCAGTCATAGGATAACTAGATAGATGAGAGAGAGAGAGAGAGAGAGAGAGAGAGAGAGAGAGAGAGACCGACCATTACATTGAGCTGGTTTACACACACACACAATGTTTCCCGGCCATACATGAGGTAGTGTGAGTTTACTCGTCTGCCTCAACTCACTCTCCTCCCTCCTTTGTTCTTCCCTTGAACCTTTCACTCATGATCTTCTCGTCCTCGTTGGCTGCTCTGCCCCCTTTCCATATCATTCGCCTCTCTCTCTCTCTCCTTAGGATTCGCCCACAATATGATGATTATATTTTTTGTGTTTTTGTTTTCCTAAATTTGCAGGACTTAAATATTGTTTTGTCTAGTGTATCTCTGTCCGTTATCATTGTATTCCCTTCCCACCGTGTTACAGGAGGGAAGCTCTCTTCCATGTGGTTTAAATGGAAGTTTTTCCTTGCCCGGGGGGAGGAGCAGTGTTTCCATGTGAAATGTAGACTGTACAGCCCTTTGAGACGGCAATGTGATTAAGGGCTATATACATAAAATTGACTTGACTTGACTTAACGTGGAATGCAGCTTTACCATATTTACTGATTGACTCTTGTTATACAGGTCTATTATAGCATATTGTCACTCTCCAAACTCTCTCCAAACTCAGTGTGTGTGTTATGAGCTCAGCAAATCGTGGAATAAATACTTCCCAGAGGCTGTGAAGCAGTGTGCCATTTGTTCTCAGGTCACGCAATTTACTTTTGACACTTTTTTTTTGACAGACGTAAACCCGGTGGTGGAATTGAAGTCAGAAAACAACTTTTTATGACTAGGGCGTCCACGATGCTTAATTTTCCTCCATCTCTCGCTCCACTAACAATTGTACTTTCATAACCGTTAATTAATTAAATCTGCAGCCAAACAGAAGAACACGGAGCCCGAGTGCGTCTCCATCCGGAGACGCACTCGGGTGAGACTAAATGTTTAATGTGGTGTTTGAAATGTGTATGAGTATGTGTATGTGAGACTCCATCTTTAATGTGCAGTCACCACTCTCCATGTTATACATTATTAATCAGCCAAATAAGGTCTTCACAAATGTCTCTATTGTGATCTGGTCTTACTCATATGCTTGGACACATATTGTAATAACCGCAGATGCACAGCACATGCATAATATCATTCTACTGTATTTACACACACTGACATGCATCAAATGCATATTAAACATCCTGACTCTACATATGTCACAACACACCAGACTAGAAACCTCTCAGGGACACAGATACCATGTAAATAGCAATAATTTTATTTAACAATAATTAAAGGGGACAAACCCACACCAACAATCCTAGATTCTCTGC
>JAODTR010080694.1:0-14812 GCA_025399935.1 Amblyopsis rosae | reverse complement strand
CTCTCTCTCTCTCTCTCTCTCTCTCTCTCTCAGACACACACACACACACACACACACACACACACACACACACACAGGAGAACCGTGTCAGGTTGCACACAGGTACCAACTACAGGTACTGTGTCTGCACTCCATTTGTACAGAGTCAGAGAGACAGGAGGATTGCCTGGAGGGAGAAAAAATATGAATGCAGCAAATCCCCTCTCTCCTTCCCATCTCATCCATCCTGCCATTCTCCTGACCGCTCTGTACCACACTGACTGGTTCCTGTAGTGCCCTCGAGCCACACGTATTATCTTTCAGCCCTGTGGGAGCTACTATTAGCATTTAATCATTTGTGCTCTTCACACAGCAGTTCTTGTTCCAGAGATGCCACGGGCCTATAGGACACAGTCTTCCTGGAGCTAATTAAACCTCTACTGAGCCCCATCTATCATGGGTAGACTTTTTTTAGACTATGCATTGTTAAACGGACACAGGCAGGCTAACCTTGTGCTTGTGAGGGAATAGCAGGCCATGGCACAAACCCTCTAAATCTGTAGCAGTTCACAAGTGTAGTTAGCCCTGACCCATCAGATATTTCAATCTATCATGACCAGAGCTAATACACAAATCTAATGAGGAACCAAGGCAACAACATGTCTTCTCATGTATGCCTGGCCCTTGTTATACATGTCAACCAGACATGTCAACCAGACATATGGCATGTCATTCTGGTTGGAGTGATATACTGTAGCATATGCTGGCTCGTATATACTGTCTGTATTTTTGTAAAATAATCGACATAGAGTACAGCTAGTTTCCCGGACATGGATTTCAAAGAATATAATTGAAAATAATTCTCAGTCTATGAGTAGGTTTAATCTACGTCTGAGAAACTGAGCCATAATATCTAATTAATTACATTATACCTTATCACAACATGCAATGCCTTAGCTGCATGCTACTGTACATCACTGTCTACTAAATTATACAGTGTGACACTATGTTACTGTGTATATAGCCTACTTTAATTATACTTGTCTACCACCCAGCTATGACTGAGCCACAGGGAAAAACTAATTTGATAATTAAACTGCAAATCAAGTCTGCTTAATTTAAGATGAACGCAAAAAGGAGGTCACAGTATTAAGTAGTCCCGCACTTCAAATATCTTTAGAAAATGTCTAGTCTCAAGTCACGTCTTAATCCAATCCACTTTTTTTGTTAAAATACAGTATTTCACTTAATAAAAAGGCCATATGTGACATTTGTCTACAGTAGGTGGAGCGACACACCGCCTTGCATCAATAACAGTTTAGGTCTTTGAAAACATACTTGACCATTTTTGAGTGCAACACCAGTGGGTTGGGTAAATGTGGCATTATATTATTGTTATTATATAACAGTTAGATCCTTTCATTTAATAATATGAAGACAAAAGGCCTCCCATGAACGCTGGGATTTCATGATAACAACAGGGTGATAGTGCTTTTGATTAAACAAAATTCTGTCTTTTTTCATAACACAAATGGATGGCTCAATACGATTATTTGGTCCGCTAGAGGGCAGTGTAAGACTGTGAGCATAGGGTACAAATACGATAGTGACACCATGGCTGGATCACAGACTTGCATGTTGTTGAACGTGGCGTGTGGTCACAAGACTAATACAATATATGGATCATGGAATCATCACATAAAGGGAGGGTTCAATGCAAATTAATTTACTTGCAGGCAGACTGGACTGAAAAAATTGCTAACCAACCTGTGGTCAAACATGAGTTGCTTGGCAACCTATTTTGTTATGGAAACAGATTTTTGGGGTCAGGTAGGTCATCAATCAATATACCCAACACTCAATATACCTTGAGCACCAACAGCAGGCCAGACTTTGACTAAAATGTTTGTTCTGTCATGTTGAATACAAGTAATTCAAACGTTGTGATAATCTCCTGTTTGTCAAACTAGTTTGTTTGTTCGATTTCTACAAAATGTACAGTAGCATCTCTGGACACTGAACATCAATAGCTATAGGTCTATTTAAAAAATAAATGATAATAATAATAATAATAATAATAATAATCTTCATTGGTGTTTTCAGTTCTCCTGGTGGCCAAACAAACGTTGGTGGCTAATGTACACAGATGGTGATGCTCTACTACTGCAGTGAAACCTTATTATCACGAGGGCCTAACCACATTTTATCCTTATTCAGGAGCACCAGCATACTCCACCGCATAATTGCCTTTCTCCATCATGTAAACTATCACCATCATGAAACCTGGGTGCCTGTACAACAGTACAACTATATTACACATCCAGCCCCTTCATTCCTGCTGGCAGCTATAGTTTATTACTGCTTCAGTGATGGTATCGTGTTAGTTCTTTGTTTTGAATTCTAGCTCTTGTTGTTGAGATGTCACTCCTTTACATTACATTGACCTGGATGGGTTGACCTCGGGCTCATTCAATTGCCAGAGGATGAGGTCAAAGTTGCTAGGCCAAAACTAATAAACAAAATAATAGGTGCTTCTCTCTGTGTGGAGGGGGATGTTAAGTCAGGCTGTCTGTCAATATACTGACTGTCCATTCCTCTGTGAACTTGCTAAGGCCGTCATAATATTCTCATTCTGACTGCATGCCCTCACATTGCCATTCCCAGTGAGTGCTGTGATTATGTGCGTGTGCGTGTGTGTGTGTGTGGCAGTGTTAGAGGCCAGATGGATGCTGGCTGACTAAGGAGCAGGAATTAAAGGGAATAACATTGGACAGTTGTGCATATCTTTCCATTCATTTTCTTCAAAAGGGAGCCTGGCGCACACACACACACGTGCACACGCACGCACACACGCGCGCACACACGCACACACACACGCGCGCACACACACACACACACACACACAGGGCATACATGCACCCCCCCCCCCCCCCGAGTGCTGCACTTGTCATTTGCATAGCAACTGCCGTGCTTAAAGGTTAATTCCTGGTCTCACGTGTGATGTTTTCTTGGCACAACAGCAGTGTATCTACCTGGCAAAAGCAGTATCCATGCTCCAATGCTAACATGCTCATGAAAATGAAGCTAGACAACATCCTTGTTTGGCACGAATTTAAAGTTGTATTAAGTTCAATGAGATTTGTCACAGATTTGTCATAGTCTTTATGTACGGTATGTCTAATTGTAAAAACCGGGATTACTGTGTAAGCACATGAAGACTGAATGGTGGCGTTTGTTAGAAATAGACAATATTATCCAACAATTTAGCACAATCCACTAGCCTTAGCCTGGCTATCTCAGCCACGTACATGCACAAACACACACAAAGTGTGATTTGGGGAGATAATGCAAGCGGATTAGGGTGAAACGTCAAAAGTTTTGTGCACACTTTGGAATTTTGGGAAGCATACTAGGAACAGAGGGTGAGGGTGAAATGATCTGTGTTCGTCTCTGTGTTTGTAGCCGAGATAACACGTCCTATCTCTGTCATAGTGAGATTGCCCCCCATATATTCTAGGTGCAGAATTTACCCTTTTTTTTCAAATAGCTTACATAAGTCTCTGTGTAAATCACACACACGCGCACAGACACGCACGCACGTGTGCGCACACACACACACACACACACACAGAGCCTGTGGCTATTTCATCTGCACATTTTTCTGTCCCTGTGTTCTGTCTCCCGGACACTGTTGTGGTTTGTCTTCAGAGGGAAAATCCCAGATAGGTACTGTAGTGCAGAGGGGAATGTGGACATTTATGAAACACACACACACACACACACACACACACGCACACACACACACACACACACCTTCCTTCTATCCTGGAGGAGATATAGAAGAACAAGTTTAGAGAGAGCGAGAGAGAGGTAGAGAGGGAGAGGGATAGAGAGGGAGAAAGAGAGAGAGAGCCTACGGTTGTAGAATTACATTAAATCACTTTTTTTGAAGACTTCAAGACAATAGTGGCTATGTAAATGTAGTCTTTAAAAAAATACATTTGCAAATGTGTTTTTTGGAGAGCTAAGTGATGTAATTTTACATCCACAGGTCTTACATTGAGATATTAAGGGAGAGAAAGAGAAAGAGAGAGAGAGGAGATAGAGAGAGGGGCGAAAACATGAATTTCAAACAACAACATATAAAACATTGCACGCCATGGTTTCATCAGAAGGGAGGGACATGCATGCATACAATACAATACAAACACTGTGACACATTATGATCCGGAGTGCTTTGCGCACATCAGTTGACTTTAATTAAAACGTGCACAAGCGTATACTCATTCACATGCAATAAGTGTTAAGCCGTGGCTAGTGACAGGACATGCTAGAGCTTATTCTCCCATCCCTCTCCTTGGACCTCTCAACACTACAAATGCTGGACCTTGGAGAGACCAGAGCCATGGAAAGAACAGAGTTACGCCATATCTGTTCACTCCAATGGGGCGTTTTTTCACAGCAATGGCGGATCATGGAGCCTGAAAATAGTTCCCAGAAGTTAGCCTAAATACTAACAGTGCATTTATTGACTTCTAATTGCCAAAAAATGAAGTTATATATCTGTATATATATTTTCAAATTGCCCACCAAGCACGTCCAAGAACAATGTTCCAATGGTTTAGTCTCTCCATGAACCATGTGACCATGTGACAATATCGAACTTCCGTTGGCGCAACTCTGTTATTTCCATGGCTCTGGGAGAGGCTTGCTAGAGACAGAGAAACAGAGACAATGAACTAGAATATAAAGCTAATAACACCAAGAATCCCATTAGTTGAACAGTTTGACATATATTCGCATTACATTGGCATTAGCATTATTATTGATGTCACCATGACTCCACATAATAGCATGTAAACAGACAAGACACAATATGGCAAACATCTAGTGGAAAGTGACACATATCACAGCCCACTGTCTACGAAGGGAAAGACGCCAAGCAGCACAAATGCCCCTAGCGCAGGGGTCTGCAACATGCGGCTCTCGAGTCCCTCTACAGTGGCTCCCTGCGGCTTCAACAATCATATAAAACTAAGATTGTGAGTGCACAGTGGTTGGGTATAGTATTTGGTTTATTCTGTTTTTCAGGTCACTAGAAAATGGCAATAAATGCTTCATTTGTGGTTAGGGCAACCCCGTAACATTTAACTGTCCCCCCACCGGTTCAAAATCACTCCTGCTACTTGGGAAAAACACGTGAATGAATTCTCATTCATGTCTATTAGTAATGTTGATAGGCTAACTGTAATTGGTTGATAGGCTATGTATAATATTCTCTGCGGCTCCAAACAGATAAATATAAAAGATTTTAGGCACAAATGGCTCTTTTAATAGTAAAGGTTGCAGACCCCTGCCCTAGTAGTGGAAAGCAGCACACACTGTACACTACAAGACACCAGCACACTTACTGAGCACATTACAACACACAAAACCAAGATTGAACCTTTTCTATGTAACCTTTTCTCTGCACAGAGAATCACTGTAAAATTGGAGAGAGAAAAAAAAAGCGTTATTCTTGCCATTATTTTTGTTTAGTTCAGCCGGTTCACACTAACACGGCGAAGGCAATGAAGAAGAGAAAAGAGAGGCTATAGGAAAGACCGCCGGACATCTGTAGGTGAGATTAGAGTCCTGCGCCTCTCCTCTAGCCGGGACAGGGCAGCTAGATAGGCCACGTCTGATTGATTGTGCCAAACACAGACGAGATGTGTTGCCATGGAAATGGATAGAATAGCAGTAAATGGTGATAAACTGCAATCTGTTGTTAGGAGACACAACAATGTACTGTGAGGGGGTGGCATGGGTTAAATAACCGTCTGAAAAGTGAAACATAATAAGATTAAAGAAGCCAGACAGAAAGAGGGTGAGTCTGTTTTCTTCTTACTATCTGGGAAGGGGTGACATTGAGGTAATGGCCAAATCCATTTCAGCAGATACCACAGACGATCATCAGTAACAGGCTACACACAATACACAATGTTAATCAATTTGTATTTGTTCTGTGTTGCATGTTGCCAGTGTTTTGAAGTGTGTTGAAAGCGAACCACTAGTCACAGGTATTTAGAGTGCTACTGTGTGTTTCCCTTTGATCCTCCTACAAAACCATGTTTCAGAAGCAAAGTGAATTTAGAAGTTATGGTAGAGAAATCAATATCAGTTTTTCTGGCCGTATAGAGACAAATATATATGAACCTATCTGCGAATACATGCCCCTAACAGGATAGGTTAGTGGGTATGATAACCCTCTACTGGTTGCTAGGCACTGGGTCTGATCCCTGATTCGCCAGGCCTAACTGTAAGCCCCTTCCTGCGTTGTAATTATTAGAAATGGGCTCATTGCCGTAAGGTAAGTCACTGTCACTATGTGTAAAAAGTGTAACACTGTAAATCGAATGTTAAGAAACATTGCTCTAATAACCGGTTCATTCTAGAACAGAGGAAACGTGTCTCTACTGAAAACTGAAAGCCAAATTAACTGCATCATAAGCATAAACCGCATATATTGTATAGTACTGCATTATCATGCAGATTCTGCATGGCTGCTCAGTGTCTCAGAGTCAGGAGCGATATGCTTTCATCACTCTTATCTTATCCTCATGCACTCCATCTCTGCCCACTGTCTCCCTGCTCAGCACTTATAAGATCATATAAGATCCTCCTAAGATACAATATGTGGTTCACCTCCATTACACAAGCAATCCAGACACTGGCACAGGTGAAGTCTCCTCTCTGCAAGTGGTTTCCAAAGAAGGTGTAGAATACTAGCCATGATGTGTTACTGAGGAAGGGCTTAGAGGACTTTAAATTGACTGCTAAATTTAAATAATGCATGTGATTCATTCAAATGAAGGCACGGCCTTTGAAACACAGTAGTCTCTACAGTATTTTCCAAATAATGTTATTAAAATAAAGATGAACCTGGGAATATAAGACCATGGAAAGTTTGACTTTGAGTTAATTAAATGTAAACATCACAGCAACAGTGAAAGCATTGCCCAAATAGGCTTCTGACGTGCACTGAAAGCAGATACAGTAATATAGGTCAAATATATTACTAATTTCTTGCAATCATACCCACTGGCTGTTACCAAAACCCCATAGATCACTGCTGACGTCTGTAATATAAGATGTCTGGATCTAAACACATTCTTTATCTGCAAGGTAAATTAGAAAGTAGCATTCCACATCCTCTATCACAGATGGAGTTTAATGGATGCATGGATTGTGCATTAGTTTCTTCTAATGCCGTTGGGGGCAGGCATCGGTTTCAACACTAATTTATCTGCGCTAGCTGTGTTAATGCAGGAAAATTTCTATGTTGCAGTCGGATCAAAACGATGCGAGTCTTCTTGAAATAACAGCGTTTATAGTTTCTCCATATAAAAGGAAGTAACACACACGCTATCAATCATCATATTGTTAATTAACCCATGACGTATAGCAAATGTTAAGGCCAATTCTGTGTGTGTATTTACATGAGATACTCCTGTGCAATGTTGGGAAAATTACTCATGAATTTTAGAAGTTACTAGTTACCTATTACTCCTTCAAAAAGTAATAGTATTACTTTTAATGGGTTATAGTAATTACTTAGTTACTATATTACCCTACCTCTCCCCTTTCCTGAAAAATTACAACCTGTGTAGCCATCTTATTTTAGAATTGAATCCTCTTTATTGGAACAATAATGAACCTTAGCAGTCAACAATCAGCCACAGTGAAAACATTGCAGCCTCTCAAGCCAGATGATTGGACAGTACAGTTCAATTAGCCTACCCTAAGTTTACCCTAAGTTTGCTAGGACCAGATATCTTGTAATGCAGTAATGCAGCATTACTTGGATTAGTAATTGTAATCTTATTAGTTTTAGAAATGGTAATTAGGTACACTACTAGTTACTGAAAAAAGTAAAAACATTCAGTAACTAGTTACTAGTAATTATTTACTGCCAAAACTGCTCGTGTGTGTGGTGGTCCATGATGTGTAGCCTACATGGCTTGCGGGACACTGAAGTGTGCATCTCGAGGTACAAAGTGACCCTGATAACAAGAGAATAAACAAAACAACCAAAAGCGGGTTGGGCACTATGGTCTGCATTAACCATACGGCGCACACGCACAAAAACACACCTACCGGTGGGGCCACTCTGGGATCTGCGTTACACCTGCTCTAGCTTCCATTACATTAGATATAGCCACTGCAGGGAATTGCCATTAAACCTAAAACTGCAGGCCACTATGTAGCAAACTGTATAGTGTTACATGAGTGTGTTTCTTAAGAAATTGAAGATGAGACAAATGTAAAAACATGAATGAACACACACAAACACTGGCTGAGTATGTTTATTAGGGTTCCAAAACAGAAATATCAGTAAACTGGGAGAACACACAAAAATATATAACCTATACCACAGAGAGAGGGAGACGGACATTAAAAATAATTAGGTCCTTACTCCCTACACGATACGAATCCACTGGCTCTTGCTGTGCTCTGGTGCAAACGCATGCGTACACAGACAGAAAACCGATACATTTCCAACATTTCCACCACATGTAAAAAGTTGAATCTGATGTCACAGGCACATATTCTCAAATGCGGGCGTCAGCGCCCTCTGTCGTCAGAATAAATAATTGTCCTTCACAATAGCGGAATGATTGTAGCAACACTTCAAGGTTTTGAAAACGACAATGTGCAAAGTCCCTGATGTAACGACTACAGAATTGTCGACAAGTACAGATATAGTGTGGTTATAAACACTTTGTCAAAAGCCTGTCAACATTTTAATTGAAATGTTATATACAGCTCGTTGCTTTGCTTTACATTAGGGCCACATCTATGTAGAATATTTTACTGGTGGACTTCAATTCTGGTTGGACAAATATAAATTGTGGAATGATTAGATACATTCGGTATTTGACTAATTGCTGTTTTGTTACTAGATAAATTGCATCAAATTATTGGTGTGCCTCAGGACGCAGTGTAATGATCTATGTTTCATCCACTTTGTATAATTAGGAAGGACAAAGGCGATAACATATTCACTAATCTGGCCTGGGTAAAACCCATAAAAATGGATCCAAATTACTACCTGTGGTTATGATTGATTCCTAAACTAAATAACGTGAACTGATGATCCAAATAAAATACAAATTAAAAACACTGGTGCTTATGCTATTTCATATAATAAGAACATTTTATAAAATTGCTGGCCAGTGACTCTTCACAGTAAAAACATGTTTGCCTTCACTTTATACACATACACTGGCACACAGAGACACAGATACCGATATAATCAGTTCCTTTCTCAATGCTTCTATTGGTCATGGGAGGTTCCCCAAAAAACGTTTTTTTTTATAGTAATAATATCACAGTAACAGACACATGACCTATACATTTTAAGACTTTCAAAATCAGGATTTGCATAACTATCAAAAATATTCTTCTTGGTGTCCAGAAGTGTGCTACTGCACTAGCATGTTAAAATAGCATTATTATAATAAATGTTTATTTACTATATATATATATATATATATATATTTATTTTAATCACGAATGTCTACCCTTCACACTTAGTAACATAGTTGCTATGAACACTAAGTTAGTGACTTAATATTGTATTTTAGTTTTCTGAAGAAAAATACATCAGTTCTTCAATCCCTCTGTTCCCACCATACAATGCAGTGGTGATGTCACACGCCACTGGCCAATGAGAACACTGGATGGGGACGAGAAGAGGGAACATCTTGGAGGAGGAGAAACCAAGTCTGCTAACTGCTGGCCAATAGCTTCAGTTCCCTTGAAGCTCCTGCTCCCGCCAGCTGCCTTTTACAGCCAATTGTGGTTATAAAGGGGGTGGCCACAAGGCAACCATCGAAGGACCATGACACACGGCCCTCATTTAACCTTCTATGCGTCTGTCTGTAAGCACCCCTGGTTCCTACTGTCGCGGAATGATGATGTCATGGGAATGTTCCAATGACATTGGATGGCTAGTTCCCCCTGAAAATGAGACGGGCAGGGGTTAATTAGTGCACGATACATTTACGGCATTTGGCAGACGCTTTTATCCAAAGCGACTTGCATGTAGTGCATTTGTCAGTAGTTGGACAGGTCGTATACCAGCAATTATAAGTAAACAATTTTCTAAATAGAACAAATGCAGCATAATGTCATTATACCTATTACTACGTAGTCAACCATATAAAATGCAATAGGTAATGGCCTAGCTAATAAAGTGCTCACATTCTTTTTTAAATAGAGCGATAAGAGCATGCGAGGTTAAAAAGGGGGTTCAAGGATGACACTCTTAGAAGAGACCAGCACCAGTGCCTTGAATTGGATGTGAGCTGTAATAGGAAGCCAGTGTAGTTCTCGGAAGAGGGGGGATACATGGGAGAACTTTGGTTGGTTGAATATCAGGAGCGCTGCGGCATTTTGAACCCGCTGTAAGGGCCTGGTAGAGCACGCGGGTAGTCCGGTTAGCAGCGAGTTGCAGTAGTCCAGGCGGGAGATCACTAGGGCTTGGACCAGAAGTTGTGTCGCTTCCCTTGTGAGGAACGGCCTTATCCTCCTGGTGTTGGAAAGGGAGAATCTGCAGGCACGAGCTGTAGCGGCGATGTTTGCTGCGCATGAAAGCAATACACACTTTTGCCCGTTTTTGAAGTAATTTCAGAAGTCCACCACACGTCAGAAATGACGCAGGGATCTATGGTTTGATTTTGGTGTCCGACTTTACAGTCAACTTTCTCAGCAGTCACAAAGTTCCATGAAAGGTTGTTTTAAAAGTTTGCAACACAGAGAGGGTTGCTGAAGGGAGACCGCTGACAGCATGGTCATTAGTAAGTGTTCGGAAATAGACAAACCCAACATGGGCAAAACAATTGGAACATTTTTACTAAACAGTAGCACAATATTTCCGCTCAAACTGATACAATACTGTGCCCACGTCACTCAAAAACACATATTTTCACTCTTTTTCAGCTACGTTGGTAAATAAAACATCCATCTCCAGATTAACCACAAACTGATAGATCCCAGGTTAGTTACATTTATATAGCCCTTTCATAATATAGATTAAGATACCGTATATTAAAGTAAATACACATCTAAAGACGTATAATGGTTTAATCCAAACAAAGTACAGTTCTAGAAAATGTATGTGATCTTACAATATATTAAAATGTTAACACATCAACCTCTTGAGAATTCTCTCAGTAATGCTAACTTTATGTTACATGCGTGTGATAAAGCCTTACCTTCACACCAATGCCCCTTATCGGACGTCTCTAAAGAGCTGAAACATAAATAATGTTGTAAATAATGTAATGCAAAGACCAGGCTAATATGAGTACACAGTTAGCCTTCGTGTTGAGTCATTCAGATATGTGAGCAGTCAAACAAAAACACATGCGCACACGCACGAATGCACACACACACATACACACACACGTGTGCACGTAAACAAACACACACACACACACACACACACACACACACACACACACACACACACACCATTCCATGCTCAAATGTGAGCTACATCTCCATCTTCAAAACGCACACACGGTCGGACATGTGAGCTTCAGGCTCGTAACCCCAGCGCCTGTTGCTAACAGCAGCACATGAGACGTAGCACCTCCTCCGTGCCTCCGCTCCTTTTGTTTACTGAAAATATTTGATGTCCCCTCTGAGCCAATGCGATGGATGACCATGTGTAGCTATGGTCACCTTCATCATACGCTGGGGCAAATGGAGGAGAGGCACGCAGGCACTGGGTCCAGCTCAAGAACTGACCCAACCCAAGTCCCACACACCTCAGTTACTGTAACTATGTTGGACAAATCAGCATAGTGGGCCCAGAGCCATGTAGAGGAGAGAGTCGCGTTAACGGAAGTTTCGAAATTCTGAATGTTCACATGGTTCATGTAGACACAAAACAGTTCCAGGAAAAGCTTGGTGGGCCATTTGAACCGATTAATGCAGATAGATAACTGAGATTTTTAGTAATTAGTAGTAAATATATGCATCGATTTACATTTACAATATCATTTATAGGGTACTTCTAGTATTTGCGGATAACTTCCAGGAACTGTTATGAGGTTCCACGATCCGCCATTGCTTTGGGAAAAAAACTGTCCACTGGAGTGACGGGTGGATGCGACTCACATGGCTCTGGGTCCAGCTAAAGAATTGACCGATTCCAAACCCCGCCCCACCTTAGTTATTGTAACTAGGTTGGGCTGTAGTTTCTGTCAGACTCCAAACTTGCAACTGTTTTTGCAAGACAGGGAGACAAGGGGCGGGGCTTGGGATCGGTCAATTATTGGACAACAGCATCAGCAGCCACAGTGAACAGGAACGTTGAGACAAACCTGCCATTTAAATCATTGGTTCCTTGTCCAAACCTGCTTCGACAAGATGAAGATGCCGTTGTCCAACAGTCCTGTGTTCAGGGTTCTTAAACATGCTCACCCTGGGACCATACAGGCATTTGAGCCTGGGTGCTTTGTTTAAGAATCCTGACACTGTTAAAAGTGAAGTAAATCAACAGTGAATGTTTTCGATAGAGGTCATGAGTGCTACACAGGGGGCAACCTGACCCTCTCTCTGTTACCAAGAGACACCTTGAAGGTTAATCCAAAACGCCCTTTGGGGTTTTGGGGGTCAGACCCCCTGTTGCATGGATGCCTCTTATTGGCCAGCAGCTCAAGCTACAGTAACCCTGCATTCACACCGAAGAGGCAAGTTCCCATTCGTTTCCAACAAACGCCAGCTAATCTCGGCAACAGCGGGCGGAGCTATGCTCAGACTCCCAACGACAGCGACAGATCAGAGTTGATATCGTTTCTCGCTAATTTCCAGCGAGCCGCCGCCGCCGGCGTCGGAGTTCGGCGACAACCAACGGCAGGTTAGATTTTCTCTGCATCTTCTTTATAAAATTTTTATTTTTGCAGGAATGCACACCAATTGTTGAGTTTGATTTTACGTCAAAGTTCCTGGTTCCATGGTCACTGGCATGAAATCACAACCCCCCCATTCCCCTGAGCTGGTGGTTTGGACACAATAGAGGGCTTGGCGACAGCTCGTCAGAGAGTTAGCGATTCGTGAGTTGAACACGTCGGCGGTGTGAATACAGGGTAAGGCCAACGCCCGTATTAATTGTTCCCTGATTGGTTGGTGGACTCACAGCAAGCGGGTCCTGGCTGTAAGCTGCTACGCTGTTCCGCATCTCATTCTCACTGCCACGCAGAGGTATCAGTGACACGTTACCGAGACGAGTGTCCGTCGGCATCAGACGGGTGGCGCGCTTCTGCTGTGCGCCCCCTACAGGCCAGACATCGCCGTTGCACTACGGAGCAAAGCAGGAATAATATGTAAACAAAATGAGAACAGATGTAGCAATAAAACTGTAGCTTGGAGAAACCGGTATAGTGAGCAACAGGTTTAGATAAACAATAGATGTGTATACCTGTAAAGGCAGCAGTTTAGATTTAGTTTACAACTTAAACTACTGTATTTTAAATTGATTTGATGCTGCAAATCCCACCAAAACAGAACTACAGTACAAACGTATCGACTTTTATCCATCACATATTTAAAATTAGGACACCTTTATCAGAGCTACTTGAGTACAAATGCTATTAAGGAATATTAAGTAAAGGTTAGGCAGAGGTTAGGCATTTTGCTCAGGGATGCTTACAGGTAGGCCAGCATGTTGGGAATAGGACCCATAATAACCCTTCTGATTGGAGACGACCAACCTAACCACTAGGCTCATTATGACCTCCCCCATATTTGATGGCATGATCGAGGGTGATGCCAATACAGTACAGAGAAGCAAAACACCTGCTGCGTGTGTCTGGCACAATGAGTTTAGCGGGAGGAGATTGAGTCATCTCACCTGGATACTGAGAAAAGTGGCGAACCACTCCCTCAACTCTGACTGAGTTTCACAACACAGGTACCTAGAGAGAGAGAGAGAGAGAGAGAGAGAGAGAGAGGGAGTGTAGTAATATAATAAAATACAATAATAATATAATAATAATAATAATAATAATATATAGTAATATAATAATAATAATAATAATATTAATAATAAATAATAATAATAATAATATATAGTAATATAATAATAATAATAATAATAAAAAAGTAATTAAAATTAAAAATAACAACAGGGATGGTGTTGGGGGGAGCCAGGTGACAGAGAAGTCTCTGGTTTGAACGCCGCTGACTCCTGACTCCCTGAGCAAGACACCTAACCCTAACTGCTCCCGGTGGTCAGGTGTCTCTTTGCATGGCTGACATTTATGGAGGGTGGGTTTCAACAGAGGACACCGACAAGTGAGTCAGCGAAGAAGAACAGATAAAAATACAAAGAAGAAAAGTACATGATAAACCAAAATTACATTGCCACGTAACGTGTGATTCCTAACTCAACGAGAAACACTGATTGGGGCTCTCTGGGTGCGTGCGTGCGTGCGTGCGTGCGTGCGTGCGTGCGTGCGTCTAATGCATCCCAGCCTGCTGTCAGACAGGCCTGTGAGTCATCATCACTGCTTCTGAATAGAAATGCGTTATTCATCCAGTCATTGTTATGAACGCAGAGTTGGATCCATCACAAGGTCTACACTGTGTGATACACACACACACACAATGAGATTGATGCCTCACAACTGAGGGTAGGACCTGACGGGATTACGCACACACACACACACACAGCAACATGCAGATACATGCATGGAGTCGTGTTCCAATCACACTCTCACACACACAAACAAAGAGGGAAACAGTGATTTGCTATTGGGGGGGGGGGGGGGGGGGGGGGGGT
>JAODTR010080683.1:7500-14812 GCA_025399935.1 Amblyopsis rosae | reverse complement strand
GTCCCTTGCTGAAGCTGCTGCCCCCGCGACCCGACTCCGGATAAGCGGATGAAGATGGATGGATGGATGGATGATGCTGTTGGTTTAGAGTTGTGTGATGTATTTGTATTTAGATTTTGGATTTAGAAACAGTCTGATCCAATAGATCCATCGATATTGAACAAACAAAACATTAAACATAAAAAGTACATTTATTTTAATACATTATAACATCTTCATATCTAACCGACGGTGACACCCCCCTCCACTTTTCGAGTGAAGATTGTTTGTTAAAATACATGTGTGGTTGCTATTATTATACACGTCTGGATCGCCAAGAATCTCGGCTATCAATATAATATAACAAGTGGTGCCGAAATTAAACTATTTCTCAAAGGCAATCTGATTAAAACACATATGTTAGGGAATGTTACATACTATGGACCATCGGAAAGAGCGGGTTCGCTTTGTTCAAGACATTGTATCTGCCTGCAAATTTCAGCACGACTAGCAAAAGCATTTTATGAACATCGCGACATGAATTACGTTTTGCGAATCAGAAAAACCACACTTTTTTAAATGATGTCCATGAGTGTCATTCTAAGAACGTATCAATGGTCCTCCATTTTGAAGACATTCTATGATAGGTCAGTGGCGTCTTATAGACATACATGTAGACTGCGAAAGACTCACTCACTTCCCTTCTTCCCAGGATTCAACCGAATAGTTTAAGTGGTCACAACTGTTGCTCTCAAAAAGAGCTTCAAGTTACGTCATCTTTCTCCCCAAAGAGGGCTGGAATGATCTTTTTTTTTTATCAGTGAGAGATATTCGAAGCTTTGGACTCAGACTGTATACTAGTACATTATAGTATATTAATAAAATAATACATTTCGGACATTCATATATAAAACCCATACATATTTTGATATGTTCACTCACGATGCCCTAATTCTTGACAAATATACTCATCAGATGTTGTATTGTAGTCCTATGGTGTAAAGAAGTTGCAGACGCATAATTCCAATAAAGTATTCATATAGCATTATGTCAGGCGAAAATTAAAAAGAAAAAAGATGTTTATGCTGTATTTGAGCTTCATTTACTAAGGTGCAGTGTCATCCACATGGAATATTTAAAGTTGTAGTGGGCTCAGCGCTGGGGTGCAGTTACAGTTTAAGCTATGAGGTAGCAGTAATGTATACTCTTAATTCATTGGAATTAGTTTTGGAATTAGTCTGTTTTTATTTTTTCGTAATAATTTTGGACAAAATCATAACCATAGTAACACTGTTTTTAATTAAACAAAGTATCTTTCTGCTGATCTCCTGTAGATGTCTCACATGTTCTTCAACAACCAGTCAGGCTCCGCCCCCTCCTTACCACTGGACCTCTTCAACACAGGCTCCACCCGAACCCTGGTCACCGATAGCAACGGTAACCACTTCCTGATTGGCCTAACCAATCACAAGAATGACAAGCAACAATCAGTCACACCTGAGAGTGAAGTGACCAATCATATCACACTGCAGGTATATGATGATTTTTTTGTATATTTTACTGTTTGCTAATTTATTAACTACTCTTTTAATGTCAGAGATTGGCACCTGTGTCGTCAAGGCTTCCTGGTCAGGCAACTGCTCAGATGGCCAGACCTGTCAATCATTCAATCAATCAATCAATCAATCAATCAATCAATACTCATTGTTGTAAAATCATTTCACAGCTGCTCATTGAATGGGTGCATGTGTAACATGTTCTATGCCCTGTAACATTGTGTATACTAAACATGTAATGTCATTTTAAAAGCATGTGTTGGTACACAGTACGGTATGAGCGTAGTGCTACACATTTCAGTCAATAGAGAGATCAGTTGCAGTGATTTGCTTTAGCTGGGAGGGGAATAGGCTTAGTGTGGCAGACACCCATTATACAATTCCTCTCACTTATGCTGTTCTTGGAATGGCTCCATTGACTCCGTTCAGAAGGCAAAGCCATTTCCCCCATCGGCCAGAGAGTTCCACTTTAGCGTCGCTATGGCAAAAACAGAGCAGTCGGTTAAGGTTTCATGAAGGCAGCGATAAAGATGAGTCGATGAGAAGTGCTCCAGCGAGTCCAATAACAGTGGAAATGATGTATGCTGTGTAAGACACTGACAGCAATCCTTGATAAGGCCATCTGACGGCATTCTAATGTATTCTGATGGGAAATATTATTACTCCACTAATTGCTCTGACGACACCCTCCATTACTGTGATTAATGTTGTTAACGGAGAAGGAACAAAGACTGTTGCGTCCCACTAATTGCAGTTTTCTGTATCTGTTGTCAAGAGCAGGTGCAGTGAAACAGTAAAGCGTTTTGGCCAGGAATATTACAGCACAGTATGATACGCTGTCATCTTTCATTGTCTTCTAAGTCCCTCCCCCCCAACTCCAACACAAGCGTTTAGCTTAGTTTAGTGAAAAGGTTTGTCAGACATGAGTCTCAAAACCCCAGTTGTTTTACTTAAGCTGTACAAGACATGTAGCCTGGTGTAACATAAAATTCACTTTGTGAATACGGTCTGGCAACGCTCCATTGGGAAGTGTTAACAGTTGTTGCCTCCTACTGGGCATAGACCTCTGGTTAATTTTGAAACCAATTGCATTGCTAAAACTGTTTTGGTCACCTCATCTGGCTCTACCACCATTTAGAAACACGTGTGACTTTAACGTCATCTCACTGACCCACCCTGATTGGTCCACAGCAAGGTGGCTGTGAAACACTAATGAACAGGGTTCCTAAACTATAATCTCAGCTAAAATCAATGGAGCTGAGAGCAATAGTCGGGCGGAGCCAGGATACAAGACTAGAGGGTTTCTCCACCATTGATGTTGTACAACTTGCGGTACAACATCTTAAATGTAGCTAAGCTATACAGTACCTATCAGTACTGTACATATATACTGTATATACAGTATATCTCATGTTATGTGATTGAAGGTGCAGAAGGCGGGACATGAGGTGTTGTCTGACCAATCGGAGCAAGGGCTTCCTATATCTTTCTCAGCGACTTCCCACATAAATAATCTGGCAGAGAAGACTGCTCCCTCCGGGAAAGACGCTTTATCAGCTTCTCTTCAAGCGGTAGGTGTTCACCTGTTATGGTTACACTGAGATTACTCGTTATTATTTAATATAGTAAAAACAATACGTTATAAAAACAGAAACTAACAAAGACGATACAAAAATTCAACTCAACTGGATACGGTTCAGTACATTATGTGGTTGGAACTCCAATTGATTTAATGTAGAATCTTCTGTCCTCACAGAACACTGAACTCATGGATGACTTCTCTTCTTACTTTGATATCCTCTTTCAGACGGGAGGTAAGAGGCAGATGATTGGGAGTGCTTCCTGCTTCCCACTTTCTTAAAATAGAAAACCACTGCTGCGATTTTGGCTGGTGCATGTGGGAGCGACTGCGTATCAACAGAAAACTCCAGGTCGCTGGTTGACTCTTTGGTGTAGCCATGGACCCACCGCTGAAAGCATCCGATAGCTAGAGTCTCCACCAATCAGAATGTAGGCAAAGGCTACCATACTTTCTTGCAGAATAGTCGAATATCAATATATAAAACACAAAAACCTAATAACAGTAGGAACATGTATTTTTTCCATCAGACCAAAACAATTACACTTTTACTGCTTGCAACTGCTTGCAACATGGTAATCCATAACTGGACTAAAGACAGAGTGATAGGCCCAATGTTGGCAGTTGACAGCTCTCTCTTTTAACCCACTGAAAAGCTACTGCATCGATGTCTGACATTAAACTATAGACTGCGTTGCTGTGGTGTTTACTGCAGCGATGGTTGGTTAAGGTAGAGAGGCTTGCGTTAACTGAAACCTAGAATAGTCTCTGTAACTGATTCAGCCTGCAGATCACGGCATATGTATGAATATGCACTGTGCTGCTCGCTTATGTTTCCTAAGTCGTTCGTCTTTTCTTCTTCATTTACTTTACATTTTTATAAAATGTTTATTTAAATTTAATTAATATTAGCTAATATTAATTAACAAAAGGTATAGACTATATTTGCTAAAACAAGCACTACGCTACTAGATTGTGGTGTCAGTGTTGTGGTTGCAACTTTCTCATTGCTGTTTCTTTCTCTGGTGTCTGCACAGACACAGAAGGTATCTGAAAGAGCGGCCTCGCTCGAGCTTGCGCCCCGTGCGTGGAGCACGCACAATCGTGACGACTGATATGCTAATGAACTAACTGCTAATATATACACACAGTATACTATATATATATATATATATATATATATATATATGTAATATTGTATAGTATATATATTTTTTCCTCCTTTTTTTGGGTCCTTCCATGTGTTGTCCAAATAAATAATAAATGTAGTTTTAAATCGTTAATAATGTTATTGTGGCTATGTGTCATCACCTCAGAAATCTCCTTCAAGCCGAGCCCAGACCCCTCCCTGGACCTCCTCCCTGCCGACTTCTCCACCCGCTCTGCTCCTCCCTCCCCTCTTCCACCCCAGTCCCCGGCCCCCCACACCCCCAGCGTGGACAGAGTAGGAGGAGTGGGCGGGGGGGGGCGCCTGGAGGATTTCCTGGAGAGCACCACGGGGAAGCCCCTCTTGGGGGCGGAGCCCGGCGGCCCCTTGACCTTGATCGACGACCTCCACAGCCAAATGCTGAGCACCCCCAGCATCCTGGACCACCGGTCTTCCCCCATGGACATGTATGAGCTGGCCCCTCCATACAGCAACCAGGGCTTGAATGGGATGGACTGGCTAGACCTCAGTATGGGAGAGGGGGCAGGGCAGGAGACCACCACCCTGACTCTGCTGGGCCCCCACACCCCTACCAGTGTCTTCTCTACAGACTTCCTGGACAGCTCTGACCTGCACATACACTGGGACTTGTAGTCCAGAGGAACCCTGCCCTGCTCTATGAAGGTGGATTACTGTATTACGTACAGAGGGTCTTGTTTGACCCACAGGCAACCAAATACGTGCCTAGCTCACGACTCACGTCTAAAGGGATGTACTGTATCTAGGTCCTGTAGCTATTCGCAGCGCACACAGTCATGTACTTTTCATGCTTGTGCATTTGTTGCATAAATATAGTCGCACACACTGCCTACTTTAAAGTTAAAAAGAATCTATTGAAGATAATAATACTATGTAACGTTTTCATCTCCTGGGCTTCTTGCGGCCTAATCCCTCAAATTGAGAACCACTGTTGTATTTCCATGCATTCACAAAGCGCAGGCGCATGCAGACACACGTGTGTTTGTGATGCTTGGCTGTGATACATATGCAGTACTGTACATGAGCACTATTTTATTGTACGTTTGTGCAAACATTTATAAGGCAGGTCCTTCATGTCAATTCAGCCTATTGGTTTCATTGAAACATCAAAGGGCCTTTATCCATTTCAGGACAGACATAAATCTGGCACTTTATGAGCTGTTTACGTAATTAATGTTAACAGCCTAGCCTTATATTCTAATCAATACAGTATCCCTGTTGTAGACAAATTCGCTAATTCAGTAGCCAAAGTAAAGGTAAGAGACAAGGACTTCTTTAATGAGTTGAGACCTTGCCATTATATCAGTGCCACACTGAGATAATTTAAGCAACAAGATGATGGAAAATGTGTGTTTTAGTTTTGTGGTGGGTTACAATCTGCACTTTTACAAGACTGTAAAGGGAAGAAAACAATTGTTTTTAGCAATTGGTACTTTGGGAAAATAAAATGTTTAATTTTGTTACTGTATATTTTCTATGGTATAAAGGCCTATTTATGTATGCTACAGCTGCTGAATATTTTATTAAAAGTACCTTACAATTGAATTACTGTAAATGGAGGAATTCAAATATCTTGTTAAAACTTGATTTTATGCATGACAGACTCTGCTTGGTAGAATGCATCTTACTGAAGGAATTATTACTACAGTGCTGTTATGCATTATAGTACTTATTTACAAAACACATTTGCAACCAGTGGAACACAAATGTTCCCATAGTAGTCACCACAGTTTAGACTTTGCAGATGGAGTCAAAAAAGTTAAATAAATAATATTCTGCACTAGAAATTTAATAAATTCACATTTAATTGACCTAATGCAGTAAACATTAGTTCTTGAGGCTTAATTTAATATTTAATACCGGTAGTATTTAGCAGTTTACAGATGTATATTGTATATAGCAGAGGTATTCAACGTTTTTCCGGCCAAAGACCCCTTGGCTGAAACATGGCATAGGGACCCCTATCACATATGGTATAAAATATTTAGTTGCCGGGCCAACAATAATGTGTAGGGCGGCCAATAATGCCTTGTAGAGAAGTAGACCACTAAGCCATAAAAATTATTATTGACAGTGTACTTACTTATAGCACAGGTTGTATTTATGTTAATGTTAATTTTATAACATTTAAATTTTTGGACAAAAATAAGTTTGGGATCAAATTATTTGAAGCACCCCCTGCAGTACCTCTGAGGACCCCTTAGGTGTTCCGGACCCCCTGTTGAAGACTTCCGGTATACATGTCCATATAAGTTTAGAGATTTATTTCATATATCTCCATTTATGATTTATAGGTCCAGAAACACATTGAAAGGTATGTGAATTGTGAATATCTTACAAAACTATTTTACTTACATATTTGTTTTTAATATGTGAAGTGTTGATGTCACATGAAATCAGTGGTCTTAAGTCTAGTTTATTATATTGCTGCATTGTGTATATTATGTAGTTATGATGCAATTTATTTGCCAGAAATATTTCATAGTACTTGAGTTTAAGAAAATTAAACTTTATTAAGACTTTTAAAAGTTAAAACTCAACAGGTATTCATTTGAGACTATTTTATGCATTTCTTAACATCACAACCAGTTTGGACAATGTATGTCTCGTAAAATGCTCATCTTGTTTAGCTAATGGTCTACTTGTCGCACGGAAGCACACACAGGAGACAGAAACTGTAACAGTTAACAGTAGAGTGCCTTCTGTATTGAGTTTATATGTACAGCAAATGCCCTATAAGGTTTCTGTTTCATGTACCACTGCCAATGGAAAACATGCTTTTTCTGAGACCCTTTTCTGTCTGGTTATCTCTGTAATAGCCATATTTGTCAATATGTAGTAGTTGTACAGAATGTTCTTGCCATTTTATGCAATGAAATGCAGGTATCGGTGTATTGTGACAAAGCATTTTTGCAACAAACAGCTTGTTTTGTGACTCCATAACACCCATTGTGAGACCTGCACCTCACAACTAAAATGCATACAGTCTAGTTTAGCGAAATCTTTGTGTTT
>JAODTR010080683.1:0-2500 GCA_025399935.1 Amblyopsis rosae | reverse complement strand
AAGGAGGGAAAGAGCATTACGGGTCTTAGTCTTTATAGTTAAACGGACCGGGACAAAACTCTCCGCCGTTCATGATGTGAAGCAGCATGGAGAAATAGCTTATACCATTCAAATGAGTTGATGCCAAAAGCCTTATTCAGTATACAAGAGAAAATTATCTATACAGAGTCTGAAATAAGTTATGTAACTATTCCCTCAAGCTGTCTAAGAAACACTCACGTGTACACGCAAATGCGCGCGCACACAGGTATTAAACCTTTTGTGCTCAGTCAGCATCTATTTAATAGGGCGTGAGTTGGAACCGGCAGTGAATACTGTGGTCACGTGAATCAAGGAGAAAGAGAACAGTAGAGGACAATAGGTTGTAGGAAGGAAGGAATGTTTTCAAGAGCCTGAACAATGACTATGACTGTTCTATATATGCATATTAATATGACTCTACAATATTTACATAACGGTACAGCCCTTAATTTGTGTCTGAATGCTCATATTCTATTGTACATGTAAACGGCTTTGCAACACCAAGAAGAAAAAGTAAGCAATAGCTTAGATTTGTTGTTATTTTCCACCTCTGGCAAATTAAGCAATATTTAATTGTAGAAGAAGCTAATTCAAAAAGTATATTATTAATGTTATCACTTAAAAGCAAACTACAGTACACTACAAAACAATCTGGCTTTGTAGTATTTTTGTTATGTATGATTATTGTTTGTAGCTTATTTGCAAAAGATAATTAATCATTTTTGTAAATCATATAAGAGATGTTTTTGTGTGACAAATTCCAGGTTTAGCTTAGCCACAAAGGTCCTGCAAGTGGACATGTGAGGAGAAATTAACTTGACGTTCTAACCTTTCATTTCCCAGGATGCTAATAGTCAATTAGAATGATGAATGCAGCAATTATGGCTCAATGGTGACTCTGATATCTCATAATAGTAACAGTCTATGGGAATGTTCAATAAACGGTACTGTTTTCCTTTCAAGCATGCTACGGTAAGCATGATATCCAGTGCATGTGCAGAGGAGAGAGTATTCACCAGGCAGCCTCCACATCAACCGACTGTCAGACCCAATGACCGATGAGACCCAAAAGCAGACCAGAGACAGTGGAACAGTTTACTTGATATTTTATGTAGGCCAATCAAAAGGATAGTCAGGTTTGGCAACAGGTTGGCAGTATAAGTACTAGGCAAGGTAAACAATTGAGTCTGAGGAAACAGGGAGGCTACAGATCAATTCCGAGGAGCCAAGAGCCAAGAGCCAAGAGCCAAGAGCCAAGAGCCAAGAGCCAAGAGCCAAGAGCCAGACATGACTACACAACAGATATGACGATCTAGCACCGGTGAGAAAGCACGCAGGGCTTAAATAGACCGACAAAAATCAGTAACAATAGGAAACACCTGTGCACTAACTAAGACAAACAGGTGAGACACAATAGGGTGTGACACCGCCAGCTAAGGATGTATACTGTACATCAAGAGAGCAGAGAGCAGGAGTGATGTAGCATTATTGGTAGTGGTTAGAATGGAGACATGTTGCCGAAGAGTAACAGAAGAACCAAAGAAATCGATTTAAGGACATTAATTTAAAGAGTGTCAGCTAACAATTGAAGCTATTTTATTCACACAAAAAACAAACAAATGTTGTGACTATGTTCAACTTCTTCCTAGTTTTCATTCACAGAAAAACTGCTATAAATAAGCTAAAGGTAAATACATGTAGTCCTGCCTCAAACTGACAAAGGCAGCTTTGTTTGTTTGTCTGTAAGAGATAACAGAAGATTCAATTAGCTGATAATATCTGACATATTTACTCAGAAACCTTCTCATTGCAGATCCTCCAGGACCCCACAGTGCTTTGCTTTTTGAAGTAAACAAGGCATAACCTTGGTGTTTCTATCTTCCTGTCCTACCTTGTTGAAGGCTCATCGTTTAATAAAGAGTTAAGGCTTACAGTTCTCTGTAAACATTCAAATCTTCTTTCAAGACATGACATGACTTGATGTAGGCTAATTATTATCAAGCATACCTTCTTATTGACAACTTGCTACAAAAGATAAAATTTCTTAGATTAATTACTAGTTGCTTATTTCTGGACAAGGTTTTTATTTATTAGATTTTTATTGTATTTTTTGTTGTGTAGATTGATCCATAAACAATTCCTTTAGGTTGTTAGTTTTAAATCTTGCTGATCAATGTGAAAGTGATTATAGAAAGGCCTTGTGGGTAAATGGATGTGCTACATTACTTGCAAACTAGAAAAGCATTCTGGGTAAAGTTACGCTACATTATCCCCAAAATGACAATGAGCATGCTAAATTACTCTCTAAATGCATGTCTTTGTTACCATAGAGGCAGTAGCGAAAGCCAAACTAATCTTCTTTAGGAACAAGATTTTCAGATTGACACAACAACCATACTCTCTCATGACCGAAAGAACAAGATCTCGGGTACAAGCGGCCGAAATGGGTTTTCTCAGAAGGGTGGCTGGCTTCTCCCTT